>DWLI01004160.1:0-11105 GCA_018249915.1 Cecropterus dorantes dorantes
ACTAATAGTATAAATGGCGTCATTGTTACTATTTCACTCAAAAACTGGTTGAATTTCGCTGAATTTTGACGCACAGATAGTTAATGTCCTGGATTAACATATGAGATACTCATTACCGTGGGAAATGATATGGTCGTGGTAAGTAATTAAATACATTTATATAATTGTTAGTTTTATTTTCATCTCTTTGAAATCCTGTCAAATCAAAACTGCTGAACTGAATCCATGATATTGAAAATATATTTATAATCTGTATTCTTGAGTTAATTTTGTCTTTTTTTTATCACCATCGATCTTCTCGATCAAATAACGTTTTAAAGTCAAAGGTAATTTTTCTAACATTGCGTTACGACATACGTAAATTTCCGTTAATTGTAAGTCACTTTACCTTTTATAAACACGTATTTTAAACGAAGAATCACTGTTAGTTTTAAATAGGGTGTTTTTATTCATGCAAAATAATACACAGGTTACAGTCAGATTGTTTATTTATAAAAAAGTACTTAATACTAAGCTCTAGCATACTGAAACGCAATTTGTTATAAATATTATAACAAACGAGAACACAACAAACTAAAAACAACAATCTTGCAGTTTAACGGACCTGTGCTTTATGGCAGCTCTATACACAGATTGGCTATGAAACATTAAAACTGTACAATTTTACATAGTTCTAAAGATAAAAACTTTACCAAATTCAAAAACCGACTTCCTAAATGAAAGAGGTTATCTGTTCGTATGTATATTTATGTATTTTCTGTAAATAGTTTCACTGTAGTGAATCATCTCGATTTGGTGTAACACCAATTAGCATGTTTATAAAATTCTTCAGATTAATAAATTGATAATAATGAACGATTATGATTATAATTTTTATTGTTTTATGATAGGTGATCTACACTAGGGGTCTCTCTAAACCTATCCGCGCACAATCGGTTCAACCAATCAGTAATAGCTTTAAAGTTCCTTTACATCTACAGACATAACGTGTCAGACACGCACCGTGGCAGACAAAGTTTAAGCCATATGTATTAACGTATACGTACGTGAATGGCCGCGAAAACACCGGCCGTGTCTGTCAATATATTTCATAGAAAATTTGTTTTTGTGTGCCACATTCCGTCTCTGGCACATGACATATCAGTAGATTCGAAATAATACTTTATTACAACCAAATTGAATGCATTGTATAAAATATGACTTTGAACATGAGAGAAATTAAGAGACTGACTTCCACAGGATCTCACATTTTTCCTTAATGTTGATAATCGGTCATTATTATCTATTGCCAATACCATGGTTTGAGAAAGATCACTTATTTTTTCCATAAGTGAATCACATACAAAAAATATTGTCAATTACATGTGTCTCACATGTTTAAAAGATACATAATACTAACAAGTATTATGTATAATTGTATGTTTTAACATACATGACTAATTAAAATAGCTATGGCAGAGTTTTTATCTCTATTGGGACTATAATATACAGATGACTTAATGTCTTAACAAAACATACATTTAGCCTCGAAAATCTTCACCTAAAAATTATACCCGAATTAATACCACATCCTTAACTCTTAATGTATTTCACGACCAAACCGCTGGAAACTGCTTTAACCAGAAAAGCTGAAAAATAAAAATATTATATGAGTATAATACAAAATGGTACAATAGCTATTGATATTCATTTTTTAGCTCTTTTGTTAGGTTATCTATCTACTTATGATGTTTAGTATTTAGGTTTAGTATTTCTGGCTAATAATAAAAAAGGCATAAAAAAGAATAAACAAATATAAAATTTAAATATATCGAAGTTTCAGCATTACTCTCTCTTAATGCACACATTCATTACTTGAATATCGTAAAAGAAATGATGCGAATTATTATTTTGCTATATGAGGGTCACTGAGCCTTCAATAAAACTTTGGAGAAGTGTAAAGTGCAATAGGCTGACCGGTCGCCAAGTATTCCTACATTGAAGACGGAGATATTTATAAATATTTTCATCTGTTAGAGTCATTGCACGTTAGGATTTAAATTGTTCTTTGGCAAAACTATCAGCGACTCAAATTCATTCATATGCTATTCTTTTGAAGTAAAACCAAACTTTGTACAAGTTAATATAACACACCTTTGCGAACAAACACATTAAATGGGGTTTTACCAAAATCTTATACTGGATGTTTAATTTATTCATGTATATATCACAAGTGGATTTGCATATTACGTAAAAGCAGTCAATGAACAAAACTGGTTCCTTGCTCAATGTGTAAATAATGCTCATCTCGCCTCACTTTGTGACGCGAAATTAGCAAATTATGTTTACTCACTTACTCACATATTTAAGATCTTGACTTACTGGTACAGTTAAGAAATATGTCAAGTACTCAACGCGTATTATAGTTAATTAAATAACATCATATTGACTGTTAGCGTTCGTAATAAAATGTATAACATATGTCCAGACTTGATTAAAATTGTTACTTTGCATAGTCATATGATGTTTACCTATGATGCATTTGTATGTATTAAATTGATTTTCACATGTCTGGTAAAATCATTTTCTACAATAAAATAAAATTAAAATAAAGAATTTCAAGTAACCAAGATAACGAACTCGCCGGAAAGATGAACTCATCAAAGGTAGGAAACTTTTCTTACAAAATAACAAACGATTTGAGCAATGTCATAAATTAAAGATGTGGACTCCGGTCATGTTTAAAATGTTATTGACCTTTTGAAGCTATTTCAAAAGTATTTACAAACTTGAACAAACTTGCTTATCAACATAAGTCTTATATGTTGTAGAATGTTGTAGAATGGTGATTTGGCAAAAATGTATTATGATGACGGCATTGATAGAAATGAAAATTATTTGCTGTTTAAAACTTACTTCAGTAATGTTAAAGGAAATTATGGGCGAAAATTATCTTAAATAAACACGAGTACAATATCTTTTCCGTGACTGTTTATTCTATTTACTTAAAGTTACGCTTTTTTTAAAACGAAGCGAATATTTGCTATTGTGTTAACAGTCTGTGATAAGCTCTGAACACTAATAATATATTTTAAAAATACCAGCAAATAATTTTCATAATTATGTTGTACATTTTGTTGTTAAACTCACCTGTGTACTTCTACGTTCCATGACGGAGCATGGCTGAAATCCGGATAATCCCAAATGATTAAAAGCAAGCAAATACATACACATACGTAATAAAATAAACATATATTCCCAGTAAAGTAAAATACTGGAATTTAATTTTGCTTTGTTAAATATAGGTTGTTAAATGTTTTGAAACAGATACAGCAAATGAATTTGGCTTTTGTTTGACACAAATATTGATCAAATTGGGAAACAAGCAACATGTAAAGGAAAATGTTTTATATTTTACAGTATATAATCCTTATTTCATGCAATTTGAATGAAATAAAGATATTTATTATCATCTTCGTCAACTTAATAGTATTAAACTTCTGGACGCTCATCTTTATAACGAGAAATTAAGTAGATAAAGTCTCGTAACAAATTTTCTTCCGAAGAATCTTTCGAGACGAAGTTGTTTTAAAAATTGTTCAGCGACATTTGACGTTTTGGTCTGTATTTTACTTTAAATTTCATAAACATTTTCCTTTATTTGATAAGGGAAGAATATTAGCGGTGGTTAGTACAAATTACCGGCTGTACCCGTAAGAGATTTCGTGGCGGACTTTTTTTGACGGTACTGACTGTTTTTTGAGCGCGATGGCCCCCGCTACGCCCGCTCCCACGGCACCGATTTTCGCTGCCTTCAGCCCAAGGGCTCCTGCGAATCAATACAAGCAATTAACATAAAATAAGATAGACATTTAACGTTCAAAGTCACCTTGTTATAACAATTAATCATTTAAACATTAATCATATACTTTAAGGTATAAAAAAGGCAGTTTACTTAATTTATGAATATGGAATTATTTTTCTGTTTTATTTTTACTGTATAAATTACAACACGTTTAAAATGTAAAATATTTTTAAATAAGAAATTAATTTGTGTGAATACATTATTTACTTGGACACATGTTATTCACCAATATAAAAAAGGCTTTATAAAATAAAATTGTTACTTAAAGTAATCGTGTATATGTGCGAGTATGTATGTATGTATGCATATCATAAATGCAGGAAGTAATCGTAAATGTAGCGACGATTTCATGCTTATAAGGCGATTTAATGCGATGGACTGTTTTATCAAAATAAACCATTATCGAGGTTGCAAGGTAGGTAGGTACTCCATTAAGTTAAGGCTTATACTTTTTGTAGGAGATTGAATTTAAATATGAGAATGACAAAAACGATTGAACACTAAACCTTTCTGACTCAAAATACGTAATAATGGTATTGTAAAATTCATAATTAGTGGACGCTAAAAACTTGTCTATTGTTAGAACAATACTTAACGTTTCAATAACTTCGCAAATTGATTATTCATGGAAGAAATTAACACAGTTTAATCTTTATGAATAGTATATAAAGATTGAAAATAGATTGAATTGTATCGTCAATATTAAATTATAGTACGTTGACCTATGTTCTTATAGTAAGTTTATACGTAAAAAGACTAAAGCAATAATCATATTCTTGGTATATACAAATTAATTTCTATGATATGATTTGTCCTTTCTATTCAAACATTTTGATTGAATTTTTTGCCAAATATTTGATACAATCATACAATATGTGTAATAAGTTGTGAACAATACTGACATAAAGCATTGCTTTAATTAATCGGCGATCCACGTGGCGGAGCGATCACCATACCGGTCTGACGCGCAGTGGGGTTCCGGGTTCGATTCCCGGCCAGACAGACATCGAAATGATGAATTTAGATTCTGTTCTGGGTCTGGGTGTTTGTGAATTGGACATTGTGTGTCCATGGCACCCGCGAGACTGGAGAAAATCCTAGAGCAGGGCTATGAATGTAGAAAGCATGTGTTTTTTTTAATTCTTACGCTACGTCGTTCAATACATTAATGTTCTAGTTAAAACAGCATCGAAAATAGCGAATTATTTCTTAAGACTCGACATTCTTAAATCAAGGGTTAGGTGTGAGTGTTAGAACTTACTACTACGAGACAGTGGTGTAAGGTGGCTTCGCGCAGTTCATTAAACTCGCTGGCTCCCCTTTAGAAACTTAAATAGGTAAAAAACAGGTCAAAACGAATTAATGGTCTTACGACATCTTTGTCTTAAAATTGGATCGTCAAAGGCTCTTTCTACTGGAAATAAATAGGTATCCCTTATTGGCACCCCGCGTGGCGGAGCGGTCACCATGCCAGTTCGACACTCAGTGGTTTCCAGATTCGATCCCCGGCCAAACAGACAATGAATGATGAGCTTAGATCCTGCACCGGGTCTGGGTGTTTGTGTATTCGTCTTTGTGTGTCCATGATACTCAAAACACAGAAATAGTGTGGGAATATGAGTATAAAAATCATATAATAGGTATCATTTATTTCTCTAGATTCTACCATACTAACAGATTTAAGGGTTTGTTATTAAGAATGGCAATTGTAAACACGTTCTCAGCATTGCCTGACTAGAATCCGTTACAGGATATCAAAGCATTCTAGCGTGCAATTTAATTCCACGTAATATCCACCTTACACTACTGTACTATATTTCAGTGAAGACAAATTAATTTGTTAACATTTCTATAATCCATAGATGATGATGATGATTAATAATAATCATCTTAGAGGGCATCATAATTCGAATGTTGTGGTATCTACTTTGAGAAATGCAACATACTATTATAAATTATTGAAAGACGTTGACGGCGACCACTCACGTAGCGAAGTGGTCGCCGTATCGATCTGACACAAAGTAGGTTTTAGGTTCGATCCCCGGCCGGACATTTATCCGAACGATAAGTGTAGATTTCTGTTCTAGATCTGGGTGTTTATGCATTCATCTATAGAGACGTCCATAGCACCCGCAACACACGAAATAATCCTAGTTTGGGGCTATGGGTATGGGGCTCTGTCACTTCTTTTTCTGCCACGATGCAGTGGTATAACGAAAAAGTCTAAGTCTAATTAAAGAATTCCATAAGGATAATTAACTTTTCCATATGTTACAATTAGCCGTACCCTTAGGAGGAATAATATAAAGTCATCGAATGCAATACGACTCTTAATTTATAAATATTAGTAAGTTTTGGGACAATCACCATTTAATATCATATTTATGCAACGTCGTAACAAGGGGCTGGACTGTAGGCGGCTACCAGGGGCGCAATGTTCAGAGGGCTTATTTTTCTGATCAAGGAGGCGCGTTTTGCTGAATACGCGGCGCCACGCCACCATCGTCACATTTTCAAACTCAAGGGCGAAAAATCTCAAACCCAGCCAGGCTTTTTACCCTAGCTAATAATAATCTTAAGTTATAAGCCTTTTTTAATATAAAGCTTACATACAACACCTAATATACCGTGAAATGACCAAATTAATATGCAAACAATTTCACCAAAACCACAAACCAGTGTGCCGATGGCAATGACCCGAATGATTAAGTGATTGGATCAATTTACGAGAATTTCGCTGAGATTTACCTTGATAATATGTTGACATAATATGTCCCTTTAAATGGTCAGATGACATTTCTGAAAACTACTAGACCTTGCGTAGATAGACTAGATTTTATCTGCTACTACGTCCGCGGTGACTTATATATCATATCGCGTAGCCAAGCTGTTATTGTCCTTCTACTAAGCATTTATCTCCTCTTCAAATAACATCTAATGTAACCTTTATTATTCGCTGATTGGTACTATATAGATGTTTACGCTTTTGCATTATTAATAAATTTAGATCAATTAGGTATTAGGTATCAATGAGCGAAGTATGATAGATCAGCATATTTCTCATATTTGACTGTATGTCAAAAACAACATTATCTACACCAGTGATATCCAAAGTGGTCCAGGTGGACTCCAGGGATCCACAGGACACTCGACAGGGTTCTACGTTGGCATGTCAAAAAATTGGGGGACCACAATTTGTATGCGTTCGTTCATGAAAATTTATTTATCTGAAATAAAATGGTAGCCTGACCTATCAAAGTGAGCCCATCAATGTCATGTTTTGGGAACATAATAGAAATGTAGCTGCAGGGGGTCCACCGGAACCAGCTATAGTTTGAAAACAGTATATGTGAAAAAAAATCGGGACCCTCTGATCTACTCCACATCAATAGTAATAAATTTACCGAGCAGCAATTTCTTTTTCAGCAACAGCAGTCCTCGCTTCGTCCTAGGGCTTCTCTCGTGTGCGGGGCTGTCGTATTGGTATACAGAGTCATCGGGGAAGTGGAGAGCATCTTCAGCTGGAGACTGCTCGTGTACGCTCGCCACTACGGCCGCGACGAGGCAAAGCAGGACGATGATGGTAGCGGACTGCATGGTTTTATTTTCTGGAAAAGTTAAACACCTATGAATGCATAAGAGGCTTCAAAAAGATGCCAAAAAGTTTCAACAAGGGAACTTCGCAAATATTGCATTATCTAAATGACACAGAAAACCTTATATAAGGTCATTAGACTAAAAGATAAAATGGACCTGGCCTTATATAGGCCAGGTCCATTTTATTTTTTAGTTTTACATATAAATAAAACAGTAGCCTATAAACTTTTATTTTTATAACAGACCAAATATCTATGAGCTTTTGAATTGAAAAGTAACCAAGCGTACAATTTAGTTTCGTGTGCTTAAATATAGAATTCCGGAATGTAAAAAAAATAGAACAACAATTGAAACACTCCACCTGAATCAACAAATCGTCAATTGATGCAACAATTGGTTTTAGTAAAGTGCACATACAAAAACAGGTTATACCAAAACAAGGCATTTATCTGAATATTTTGACCTACAGCACCATATACCGTTTAATAACAGTAAACTACTAAAGAAAATAGGACAACATTGTAAAGAAATGTTCAACATTTACCCGAATAAAAGCGTAATATGAAAAGCTGGTAACATTACAATTACTACCCGTATAAACAAACACTGCAGTGTTATTTAAATACGGGAAAACAAGTGTTCAAGTAACATAAAGTTGAAAAACTAAGTACTAGGGCGCAGATTGCAGTACTCTGGCGCAAAGCCAAGCTGCACGTGAGAGCAATACCGAGTGCAACTATAATCCGAGTCAATAAAGTTTACAATTAAAAATACCGGTATTTAAACAAATTATGCACATGAATGTAACTTGAATACTTATTTCTGGTTCAATAATTAAATATATCTAGTGTTCACTTCACTTCTAGTTGTAAGTCCTTAACACTAAAAAGTATTTTTTGGGAATTAGGATATACTAATAGTTGTTCTGTGTAATGTCCAGTTTAGTGAAAAAAAAAATGTTGTTTTTGTTAAAGTTACTTGAAAACATTACATAATGACATTGTTATTCTGTATATTGTTACAAGTAGTTACGTTGGCAATTTAATTTGTATTATGAATGAATAATGTTTAAATTATTCATTTAATATTTATAAAGGACTTTCTATCGTAAGTAGTTTGATTTTTAGTTAATGAAACTTATATTTATCAATATCATTGATTCAATGTATGATACACGCCACCTGTTTGACATACATATTTAAACATTTAGTTCAGTTCATACAGTGAAACAAAGATAAAAATACAGTGTGAGTGGGATAGCAAGAACGCAGCGACAATCTTTAATTCCATACTTTAAAGACTCTATTTTACACCGCTTGCGTGCGTACGTGTGCCGTAGTGTAAGTAATACCCGAGCAATGGACGGAATAACCAAACTCATTCGACCTGGTTAACGAACGCTAAACTTAAGTTTACTTTACGATTATTTAATTACGAACTTCCGTTCACATATGTCGGTCTTATGCGAGTCTTGTATAGCATCACTCCCTGAGAGTGGGAAGACTCCCGTGGGTGTCCCTACGAGCGGCTAAGAGACAAAATCCGAGAGATGGGCGGCAGCATTTTTCTGTCTAATATGAACAAGCGGTCACCACAAGCGTGCCATGAAAGGTTTCTACCGTCAAATACTCCAAATACCTCCATCAGGGGAGGTATACAATCAATCAACAAAAGGCCTTAAAAAGCTGATAGATAGACGGAGCCGCTAATGGGTATTCGTGCATCCATTTACGAGTGAACAATTAAATAAGTTCCACGAATCCCTGTGACATCACCCGAAAAAATCCTTGAAATCGGTGCAGCCATTTTCAGATTTAGCCCTTTGGAAGACAAGTAGAATAACCAAAATAGAGGTACGGATATTGTACTAGTAAATAAGAATAAAATGGTACCTGTGTACAATTGACTGACAGACACTAAAAAGATTTTTATTACATACTTGTAGCTTTTTATAGAATCATGTGTGAAGTTACGTGTATTTTTTTGGGACAAGTGCTATGGAAAATATCGTTACTAAGATCTATTATAGGTTTCAATAATTTTAGTATTACGTTGAAACAAACACATGAGTAAAACGTGTGTGTTTCAACGTAATATTAAGATACATGTATGTCAACAACTTTAATGTATGGAACCTATCCTTTGTATATATGTACAGATATACAAATAATATATAATATAGTATATGTACAGATTTTATGTGTAGTTCATACTGTTTTGCATACACTAAATGCGTATTGGTTTATATTGTATTTTGTGATTTAGGTCATGACGATTACGTTGAGAGTATTTGCTATTTTTCGCGAACAGTTGAGATAAATCATTGTACAGAATGAAGTGTCATTTGTTTACGGACTAGGGATGTCATGGGCATGAAATTTCGGATCTGGATACGAAAGAAGATATAGAATAATTATTTATTTAATATTTTAGGTTTCGGATACAGTTACGGATATGTAATTATTTCGGTTTATCCTTTACTTTCGGATAGTTTCGGTTATTTTATGTTTAAGGAATTATAAACGTAAAATGTAAATAGGTATTTAGATTTATTCCTGTTATCATTTGCTATTAATATCACTCACAACATTTATTATTATAGCTTCCTAATAAATTATAAATGTTATTTAATAAAACTAAAAAAAAAATTCTAGAAACATATCCGAAATAAACCAAAACTTTTAAATCGATAGATTTTTATATCCGATATCCGATAGTTTCGGTTACAGAGCTCCGTAACATCCCTATTCATCATCATTGTTCCAAACAATCAAAGGGTACAAGATGTAGAATCTCGTTGCTTTAACGTCGTGACCAGCTGGTACGTATAATTCAGCTCAAAGTCGACTTATCAATGCACTTACAATCAGATCAGATGAAAACCAGTATCAGTTCAACAAGGTCGGTAAGCATCAGCAACCTCCAGGTTTATTACGTCCATCTTCAGGGTAAACACTGATGACCTTACATCTGTTTTGATAAATGGTGTCTTGTTATGTAACCAACGGTGACCTTAGCTCTGCGTTGGGAAATAAATTGTATTCTGACTAAGGAATGGATATCTTCCAAGAAAAAAATATCTGACAATACCACATCAAAAATAAGGAGACAACATTTTATGAGGGATTTAGTTAACAGGTCTATGAATAGTTTACGGTTTTTACAAAAACCATCAACATTAATATTTCAATTTTAGTTAGATCTATTTTAGTTGTATCTATTTAAACTCCTTGCTCTAATTAAATTCATATCGACATCTGATAATCAGTTCTTCTTTAGAAAGTTTTGGTTTCAATGTAAATAGAACTAAAATATTAATAACATTACAACTTGTTGAAGTAGGCGTAAAATACAAAGTGTATCTTATATTACTGCCTTTCTGAATGATTTTGTTGCTAGATTCTAAAATAATAACAATATTATTAAACAATTTACTAAACAATTTTGATTAAATAATAATAAAATGATATATCAAATATTATTTATCAATCTTCGAAGAGCGTTGAACTTAAAACATATTAAACTTGTGTATATATTCGTCAATAATGTAGTATAGTTAATACATAATACAGATACCAATATTCTCATAAGAAGATCAAACGGCCTTCCATCCAATAGTCGCTAACTAAGTCGCTAATTAATTGTACAGTTACAAAAGCCAACG
>DWLI01004161.1:0-11105 GCA_018249915.1 Cecropterus dorantes dorantes
ACAACGATTCTAAAGAAGTTTCACTTCAAAAAGGACAGAATTGATATATGGAAATGGTGTACATTTCTAAATGATTGCATTCTACAAGAGTGTCAACTCGCAAAAAATTTTGACAGTTTGGATTTTTTTTAATTAAAAGGTTTTTACGGTTTTGGCTTAAGCCTTCAAACCTATCTTTATTAATTTGCGGCCATCTTTTTGACAGCTTGGATTGAATGTTCTGTCACTTCCACCATATTGGTCAGATCTAGCACTTTCTGATTATTTGGTTTCTGATTTGATTATTTGATTTGATTATTATTCTGATTGGTAAAGGTAAAAGATTTTTTCGGTTTAAACATTTGGTTTATGTGAGGAGATAAAAATTTAATAGATTATTTTTTGCTAATACTTAACTAAGAAAAATAATTAGCGTAGAATCATCCTAATCTCAAAAAATGTTCGATTAAATTGGATAACAATTCATTAGATTAAATGTAAAGGTAGAAAACTTTACGAAAAATAAAAAAAAAAATAATAACTAAAAGGCATCTAAAATGTTTCTTTACGAGAAATAATTTCTATTAAAATAATTCCTACAAAATTTGCAATGTTCTAAGACAAAATAGGGGTTCCACTGGTTTTACTTACTAAAATGTTTATCACATGATAAGGTATTGGGACCGAGGAACTAAGATTATTTTAACTATTAACTATTAATAGCCTGTAATAAAATTCCTAAAAGTTGAGCCAAAGTGCTTATAATATGTATCTAATATAATTTTGCTTATTTTATGATATGTGGTTAAAATTAGAAATATGATTATGTAGGTTCTATGCTATAAAAATTGATATTTCTATGCTGATTATTGATATTCGTATTACCTATTTTATATAACCTTGAATATTATGTAGATTATTAGACTAACCTATAAAATTTGTCCTGCATTTCTGTCCCTAGACTTATTATTGTCGGAGCTGATTTGCCAATATAACATTTTCCCGGGGCTGAACTGGTTTTTACGCATAATTTTGGATCAAATAAAATCAGTTTTCAAAAGGTTAAATCAAACATTTTAAGTTATTAACACGAGTTAAGTTAACACATATAATATGTGTGTTATGAGGACTTTGTCTTCCCGCGAATGTCATATGAGGTGACTAATGAACGAAATATAAGAGATGGGCAGTAATGTTTCCCTTTGAAACATCAACACCAACAGCAAGCATGCCAGGCGCGGTGATTATTGGCAAAAAGGCCATTATAGGTGGACTATGTCCAGTAGCCATCTACAAAAGGCTGATGGCTGATTGGCTAATAAAACAAGTGATTATGCGGTTATACGCCTAATGCCATACTTTTAGTCGTATGGCGATTATAAAACAGTTTTCTATCTGATATTATGTAGCGCTTCGATCTGTATAAGTATCTAAGGGCTCTGTATATCTAAGGCATAGTTTTGATGACTCAACCAGAGCATTATTAAAAACAAAAATAAATGATCACAACACATTAACGGCATTTTGTATTCTGCACGACTCCGCATAACTATTTGTCAACAGTTACACAGAAGATGTAAATATACGCTTTATTGTCTACACATCGATGTGGGCGGTTTTGCACGCATCATGTCGATCCTCATTGTATTTCATAGACAATCGTAATGTTTCTTTTTGAAGATGAATAGTAAAATGTTCAGAAATCAAAATTCTATCATTATAATTTTAAAAACTTGGTTATTTATATGTCTTTATACATAAAAATCTTTAAAAACCATCGAATAAAAACGATAGATAAATAAAAAAGAATAAGGTACTGAACTTTTCGTTGCTTTTTTGGTAATAAATATCAATAAAACGGGTTAGAAAATATTAAAATTTGAATGCCACTAATGATTTTTTAAAGACTACCTGTAATATATATTATTGTCAAAGATATAATAAGTTACTCTAAACTGCTACCCAATTTAGAGTCTTATTCGGATAAACTAAAACACTCAAGGTTTCCATTTTATATGAACTTCTCCGTAACTATTCAGTGACAACATACGGCCAGTCTGTAATTTAACCAGTTTTGAATGTTTTAGAGATATGTAAATAAACTTATATTTAGATATCGAAAAACTTATATTTAGATATAAAATTATGTATTTACATTGTAATATTCTCTTTTTATAGAACTCTGACTCATAGAGATGAGACGAAACTCGCCGAACGGTGTTTTGCCGTGACCACGATCCATGTAATTGGGTCGAAATATCAGCAAAAAGAAATTAAAAACCCCGTATAATGAGTACCCGACACATTTAGAAACAAACAGTTTGTGTTAACGGATTAAAATCGATTTGCAAATTTTGGCCTTCACTTACATACGCACTAACTTACTAACTAAAAGAAAGATAAATAAAAGTTTGTAAAATTTAAAGAGGATTTTCCTTCACATATTAAGTTTAAGCATAGAATCAGTGGTGTCATTAGAATAGTTATGATAACGTAGTCATTCAACATGGGTTTTTCGGTTTTTGTCATAAATACGCGACAACACATCCAATTTGCACTTATGTTACCAGGTCACTACAATAACTTGTATTCAATTGAGTACCTATTTTTTTTACGTGACAAAATTATTTCTTGTATGTTTATGACATACTCGTACAATATTTACAACGTTTTTGGACAAACAAATTGGAAGTTTTCATAATAAAAATAATTGACCAAGCGCGATTCACACACGACGGGAATCCTCTGTGTTCCAACAATATTCTACATTGTCATTTATAAGTGTTTGTTATTATAACAGATATAAAAGTATATGCATTGCAAAAATTTTGTAACGTGTAACATTTTAACAAGTAAGCCAAAAAAACGTCGATATATATCGGTCTCTATGGGGACTCCATTATTTTAAACTATCTTTACTTTAATATTTACTGTTATCGTGGCTTAAGTAATACACACAGTGTCCATGTGTTACGGTTCAAGAAATAGAGCCCTTAAACAGACGGACAGACGGATTTTGTTTTGCCATTTACGTAACGAATTCTGAAAATCCACAAAAAAAAATGACTTCAAATGTTACTTTAATGTAGTGTGGCAATTCTAATGATAATTTTGGAATGACAATTAACTTTATATACTTATAATTAAGTATCTATTTAATTATATTTATTAAGTACATAAAGCGTGACTCGTGGTAGACATTTGACCTCTAATACTTCGTGTGAATCTACAATATATTTATAATATGCAAATGACTCAACTTAGTCATATCATATGTTTAAAATTTTGAATTCATGAGGCATTCTTCTTTGTAACAACAACACTCAAACTAGAAGACAAGTGTATCCATATATTTTACCCCCAAAAATATAAAATTCTTGACAAATATAACGTACCTGAAAGTACACTACTTAAAAAAAAGTAATAGAAAATTTTGAAACCATTTTGAAAAAAAATAAAATCCTCAGTTGTTTAGTAATTGCAATAAAAATATTCAGTGACGAGATATCATTGGGAATATATCTACTTTCTCAAATATTTAATTTCGTTTCTCAGGAAAGATTGACGATATCATATTATAAAAAATTGAATAGTTAATTTCCACATCTTTAACTCAATGATTCAACGTCTCGTAAAAATGTAGATATTTTTTTTATTTTGACAACTACACAACCATAAAATCTAGTCACCAGTAAGATTATTACAATTTCCGATTTCCTCTTTAGAACATATAATAGTTTTGGACTATTTATTTGAGAATAATATGTTATGTCTTGTTATTTTTACTTATTTATCTTAAATCGGTGTTTATCTTAAATTTGTAGGCTATTATGATTTTCATGGGAAAATTAATATGGAGTAAAAAATGGATTATAAATACAACGAAATAATTTAAATAAGGTTAAAAAAATCTTGTTAAGTTTCCCATCGGATCTGTTTTTATCGCGTTTGGAACCGGTAATATATTGTATAATAAAAAATAATCAACGCAATAGGCCTATCGATGTATATATTATAATTACAATAATTAATTCGAGCTGACGAACTCATTTTCAAACTACGACTTATTATAAAAAAAATATGTTGGAGTTACGTTGATTTTATTGTGTAACTAATCTTTACGGAAGTTATTTTTCCCAAAGACATACGAGTATTAAAATATATTTTGATGATAAATACAAATGTTATGTGTTATGAAGTATATCAAATAAGCCGTGACCCGCGGTTTCACCCGCTGCTAAATAAAAAAAAAACAAATAAACATAATGTGATATATAGCCTATAGCCTTCCTCAATAAATGGACTATTCAATACAAAAAGAATTTTTAAATTCGAACCAGTAGTTTCTGTGATCAGCCCGTTCAACCAAACAAACTCTACTGCATTATAATATTAGTATAGATTTCCGGTGATTAATACATTTTATATCAGTGACGTGAAAGTCAAATTATTTTGAAAGCTTTTTAATTTGCAATATTTAAATTGAGTCAGCTGATATGCAATCAAATATCGTACCTACTAATTGAATTTTTCCGTGTAAAATGCCTTTAATTGCGAGACATGTACAAACGAGAAACAAGAAATAATTACGATGTGTTTTTAAAATACTAAGTAAAGCGGGGAATTTATTGTAACTGGACGAGCCAGATCTTACCAACTTGATGGGTTTAGTTTATTAATTATGTATTACACATGACATGCAATTTTATTGTTCATCTTTCTTACACGAGTAACTTCTTATAGGCTAGAATCGCATAGTATTATTAAGCTTCTCTATAGCTCAACATTGTGGTAGTCGTTTTTTAGCGTAAATTTCATAACAAAGAAAAACGGAGAGTGTTTTCTAAAGGACTCTTTCAAAGCCGTTATTGGTTCTTGATATGCATTTAATATTGCAGTTGTCAATACGTCACGTATTAATATTGGCTTAATAGCAATATCGTGATATCGTTTTGTATATGTGCTTATTTATCCTTGCATCCTTATTATTTAGCTAATAACATTATAACTATGTAATTTAAATTATTTTGTTTGTCATGCTAACGAAATCAGACATGAATTAATTAGGGACTTCTTCATGAATAGCACCTACTTTAAATAAATAAATAGCGATCGATTTAAGTAAAGTTCATTTTAAATCCTTTTCTTTAATTGTACATTTGTAAATGTATGTTAACAAATTATTCAAATGAATATTAAACCACTAATCCCTAACCAATTGTGCTAAATTTGCATACACGTTTTGTTTGGATGACAGGCGATATTAGTTTATTAACGTTGTTCTAAATCTGATGATGGCGTACCAATTACGATATGGGTACCAAGTGAAATAATTAGAATAATATAATGACATTACGAAAAATCTTGTTGGGATTTTTTACATAAAAATTTAATCGGATTATATCGGTATGTCCATTACAATAACCTCATAGAATTATTTTTTGCTAAAAACTACATAACGTATAGGCAAAGTTTGCAAAATTGTCGAATCATACATTGAGATGCTTTATAAAATAAAAATAAAAAAAATAAAGTGCGCACTTGACATTGACCGTTTATCGTCATTTGAGTACACACCACTCGATTATTATTCTAATGTAAATGTTTTATTACTCAAGTCCGTGTCAAAGATTTCAAAGATGTTTTATATCAAATATACAAACACGTAATGCATTTACTTAAACTACTACGGTAGGCGAAATTAATCGCTTAAAATATTTATTATTTCAAGATCTTCGTCTTACCTCAATTTTTTATTAAGAAAGTAACTTTTAAGCCAGAAAAATACTAATAAATGTACCGATGTGGTTGGCGCCTGAAAAATAAAGTATAATTACTAAAGTATAAGTATTTATAAAGTATAAGTATAACACCACTATTAACATATATTTTAATGTGATATTTAAAATATATGTTAATCTTGCTGTTTCATAACATAAAAGGTTTTAAAATCATTACAAATCTCTCAAAACAACTTACAATTTTTTTTTGTGTTAATCCAATGTACCTACGTTTTTACGTTACTCTTATACGTAGTCAATAGCTTATAACACTTAGAAACCTGTTGAACTTTTTGTTTAGCTTTTATTTACAATGTCATACATTTTAATGAAAATCTCATCGGGTCTGAGGGCGTAATTTGGTTTAAGGTATCTGCTCACTATATATCAATATAATGACCGTGCCCTGAACGTGAGGCAAAATAATGTTCTGTGTATTAAAAGTTAACCTCCATCATTAACCAACAGTATTCATTTTTTAATACATTTGGTTACTACTACATGCCTAGCAAGGTATAGTTCATAATAAAAATGCATTGCATGCCATTTGTGTATTGTTCTAAGTTAATTTAAAGTGACAAATACATTTTCGAGTTATGTAAATAGAGGTCGTCGCGAATAAAATTTACAGGTTAGTTTCAAATTATCACCGAAAGTGAATATTTAAAATTTGTATAACTTATTCGTTTCTGATATATTTTGACAATAATATTTTTATTTTTGTCTTTATTATTGAGACGAAATAAATGTTTTATTTTTAATTAATCCCAATCTGTGTGTTTGAAATTTGTATACATCAAGTTAAATGTTGTTATTGTATGTATGTTACTTGAGCAATGGTTCCTGGTCGTCTACGACCAATTAGCTAGTCACTTGATTGTTTATCACCGGAAATAACTGAGACTTCTTTGTTGATTCATTGGAAATTACACAAGTTAACTGTAATATTAACACGCTTTGTTCGCTCTTAACCTCAGGTTTTGTCATGCAATTACTAGAACTGGATACATCCACGCTAAGTAAGCAAAAAAATAAATCATCGCATAGTACTTAGATAGAACATTGAAAAATAAAATGCTCTGTACGGCCCTAATGCAATCTTCCTCTTGTATGACTGTATTAGAGCATAATTATTAGCATCGATTGGACCTTAACAAGTAATGTCAGGGTCTCATAATATTAACGTAGTGTAGAGTAAGGACGGCGACTCTACCCGAAAATATCGATTTAAATATTTGAATCGAATTAGAATTTCATGAAATTCTACGACTGATTATTTATTTCTAAACGTTCTATGCCTCTCAAAACTTAGGTCCCAAAATAATCAAGAAATCAAAAACAAAAAACAAATAAAAATGCTGATGAAATCAAATTCGGGTATTTTTAGATCGATTCATTAAATAAATTCATTGTTTAGTATAGCTTAAAAATATTGATATTTCTGGTTCAAAAATCGATTCTCCGAGTAATTGATCGCAAATCGACATCCCTAGTGGAGAGCCACAGGCCGCAGGGCCGCGCTCAGGGCCGGCCGTCAGCACAATAAGTCGTGTGTATGCCGCGCCAGCACCGCTGCCTCAATGCGCAATAAAGTTTCTGCGAACAATACATACGCGCACCTCTTTTGACAAATACATAGCACTGCCGAACACTTGACACGTTTATTTAAATATACAAACAGAGTAAAGCATTTGTAGTTGACGAGATTCCAAGCGCAATTGAGATATCTAAGAGGATTAAGATTTATAGAAGCCTTCCGTGTCATATTTTGATTTACATACTTTACACGTAAATAAGATTCAATTATTAGAGTTTAGGTTATAAAGTAAAATTTAATTTCATACGAATATATTTTCGTATGAAATACCACTCCTACACCTGTTTCGTCATAATAACAGGTACGTAAAGCGGTACTGTATTTTGGTTAGGGGTGTGGTAAAAAAGTGAAATGGGAAATTTTGACTTAGGTTATATCTGTTCCTGCTGTTGGGTAAGAATCCAATCTCATCTGGGTTTGATTACATACAAATGTACTTGGGCGACTCTGGTCACTTATTTTGAGATAAATGAGATATTTATTATTTTCATTTCACAAAAAACAATAAGTAATCATTCCGTAGTCGTCGACCATCGTTCAATGTCCTTAGACAAGACTTCAGTGTATAATGATCTAATTAATTCAATTAGAACCATTGCATTTTAAAATGGTGCGTCACTTGTGATTTATAAATCATTAAATAGATAGGTATAACGCATATTACGTTTTACGCGTTTATAGTACGCGTGAATAACGCGCTCTGCGAAAAAGTATAAATGCGTAATCTAAAATCTTTATAAGAAGTATGATGAGATATTTGCATTGTTTCCCTAAAATTAGCAGCCATAGAAATATTTTTTATCGTCTCGCTTGACGCACTGTGCGAAGTACTCAGGGCTACCTTCTGTTGTTTTTCCCATAATAAAACCCTTTATTTCGAATTGGAATAGATTATATCTATTTTTTGTTAGGTTTTTTACATTAATCTTCAGATTCTCAGATTTTTTATGTGACTTTTATTTTTTTGTTAATATGCGTGTTAATTCCCATCGGACAATCGATTGGCAAAAAATTACAAGTACTCTTAATTAATCTAACACAGTATATATAAAAAAAATATGATTATGATTTTACCACACACATGATGGACTACGGGGTATAAAAATAGTATAATTGTGTTATATAATATTTTCACTTCCCGCTCCTTGACATGTACTTACAATTTATTATTAAATTGGATGGAATATATTTAGGCTTTAATAACGCTGTAGGCTATATATCCACGGCCATAGAACAAGAAAACCTTTATATAATAATCCGGAACCGTAATAAATATTTGCCTACCTTGATAATGTAACATGATGTTTTTTGTTCTTGTTGTTGTAATTGATCAATTATTGATATGAATCCCTCTCGTACTAGCTTTTGCACTTTGGGATGCATCTTAGATTTTTGGTAAATTGTCTGTTCCTTAGAAATTAATTATTACTCGTACATGCATTGTAGTAATATTTTTTCAAACCTACGTACGTGGCCAGCATGATGGGCTTTGGTTTATTCTCATTATTTTGAATAGAAATCCATATAATCTAGTGGAACAGTAATTGATTTACGTGGATCGTAAATCAATTTATAAGAAAATAGCACACCTGCCTTGAATATATTTGAATTAAAAAGGTATTTATTTTAACGGTATTTTTCATATTTTCGTACGCTATTAAAATGCCAATTATTTTTAAATTATAATATAAGCATCGAAAAACATTTGGATGTGGATAGTATTTCATATGAATGATGAAATTCTCTCAAACCATAGTTTAGAACACGGGTTACTTAACTTGGACCGTGGCACCAATACTGAAGTTCAATGGTGATAATGCAATAAAAACCAATGTCGTGAATCTTTATAATTCTCGCTTTAGGTATTGAATTAATTGCAATAGAAAGTGCCGGCTATTTTATAGATAATAAACAATAAACATAACAACCTAAAGGCAATGTAATTTTTGGTGGGCTTTTCGCTTCTTCCTTATTAATGCAAATTATTCCATTATGCACATTTTACCTTATACGTTTTTTTTTCAAAACTAAGGCTATGCGTACACGGTGCTGTTTGTAAACGGATGGATGAATTTATTGCAGAAACTTGTTAAATCGAGGTGATGTGCCAACGACCGGATAATCTGCAACGTCAGATAAAATTATGTTATTAACTCTAATTACGAATTAGATAGTTATGAATTACAATAATCAGCCAATAAACACGATGTAGTGTATTTATAAGCAATGTTTAGTCTGTTCAATGAACAGTGACTAAGTCTAGTCGTATAAAACTCGGATTCCCAATCGGATGGGAGGATCGGAGGTTTGAATACCAGGCATCTGTTTTTTCAAAATGCGTATGTAAAATTAATCACTTGGTTTAAAGGCTTGGAAATGTCGCTAAAAATCTACACGTCTGGGAGTCCTCTAAAGAAAGATGAGTACAAACATAAATGATCTGTTCGAATGCCATAACTCTGAGTTGGACAGATGTTCCTTAATACAACTATATGTAGTTGTAATCAAGAACGTCTTATTATTATAATTAAGAATATAGGTTTTTCCATCCAAGGTAAAACAAAAATAGTCTATGTGTTATGCCAAAGTTATTAGAGATTGTTGTTTGTAAACTATTTCTCTGCTAAATTGGATCCAAATCAGATCAAAAGTTTTAGCATGAAAGTGTTACAAACATCCATCCATACATCCTCACAAACATTCGCCTTCGTAATATAAGTTCATGTTTGCATTAAGTGCAACTCGTTTGTGATGCTTTTTAACCGCGGTTCTAAGGGCTAGTGAGCACTTAGCCTAATATAATAACGACCGCACATGGCATTGTCGTTTTGTAAACTACAACAATGTTGATTTTCAACGACGTCATAAAAATGTTAATGTTTGATATGGTGTTTCTCAAGTTAATGGCAACTAGAGTATCCTGCTGTTAGAGGACAACAATTATTTAGGGCAATGTCGTAGAATTGTTTACAACCGTCTTTACTCTTAAAACTTATGGTAATATGACATTATAGGATATATATATAACTTCTCTCTCTTACCTTATTTTCTCTGTATCAATTTTTTTGTGAGACATATTAAGTATATTTCTGTTACTACAACCCTTTAAGGAATAAAAAATATATACCTTTACACGTATTAAACAACGAATCAAATCAACAAATATATCAAGTACAGTTACATAAATCATATTTCATCCTTAGTTAATACGAGTACTAAAATCGACACTAATATATAAAAATGAAATGGTTTGTGTCTGTGTAACAATTACGCAAGAACCACCGGTCCGATTTACATGAAATTTTGCATAGATGTAGTTTATTTAACTGGTCAGTTGTTAGGCAGCTTTTCATTTTGATTAACAAACCGGTCGGAACATTCTTAAGGAACTCTCAGGTGTGTAGGTTTAGTCACGACAATTTCCTTCACATTTTTTTTTACGTAAGTGGCTACTGCCGCCCATGTACATTTTTAATCAACCCTAGGCAAGAGCAAAGTCTCATCTAAGGTTAGCCACAGGTGCGTTGCTACCCCTAAGGACTAAGATGAAATGCCTCGGAAAAAGTATGTCTCCCTTACCACAACCTTCAGATCAAAACACAAGGCATAACACTGCTGTTATTAGGCAGAAATAGGTTTGGCGGTTTAGCTTCCGGAGGCGAAGCACAAAGATTTCTAACTTCAATTATCATCGAGTAAACTGCATTCTTGTTTGATTATTCAATATTGTAAAAAGAATATTTTAATAC
>DWLI01004162.1:0-11105 GCA_018249915.1 Cecropterus dorantes dorantes
GCCTGAATAGCGGCCAGTCTCTTTGATGGTATTGAAAGAGAAAATGCTTATCGCACCATCGCCCGTAAATAGCCGAGCAGTGTGGAATTTCTCTACACATGCTACGAAAACTCACTTATCCTTTCTACTTAAACTGTTTTCGCATCGCTTCCCAATACATAGGAACTATCCGCTTGAGTGTATGCTTCTGTAGTAATATCCTATATAGCGAAGTGATGTGTAATGATGTGAGATTTGTATTGTTACTAAACGTGTTTTAGTGTGAGTTCGTCTAGTAAGCAAACTACTAAATACCGAATAATAAGAATGGGTCTCCTTTTAGATGGAGAGTGGCAGCACAGGCGGAGAACACCAAAATAGTACACAGTCTTACGGTACGCGTTCTATGTGCAATAATTGTGTTAACAGTTCTAGAATTTTTTCAATTAGATTTTTAAAATTCTGTAAAACTTATAATGTGAAAGTAGCAAAAGGGATTAATGATTTCATTACCAAACTGACGTGAATTGTAGCCTACTTTTTTTCTTTATATATGTATCTCAGAAGAAACAAACGAGATGCCGTAATCCCTATAGTAAAAGCACTGCCACCCATTAATAATTGCGGTGAATAAAATAGGTAAAAATCCTACCTTCAGGTTACCCACTTATTCGTTCGTACTCGTGAAGACAAATTGTGCACCTCATATGAAAAAAAACCCGCTAAAATAGGTGCGTCAATCAAAACGGTCAAAGCAAACTCGGTTAGGTAGAGTACAATTAATTACAAACTTTTAGATTACATATAGATTCTACCATCGTTTAGTTCTAAAACGTCAGAATACAGAAAAGTCCTTTTATTGTTAGGTATATAATTTGACAGATATTCAATCCAGGGCCGTTTTTTACTCAACTGAATTCGTTTTAATCGGCATTAATTATATCTGATGGTGTGAACCGGCCATTAACATTCCGGAGTAATCGCTCCGAAGCGTATTTCATTTGAGAATATTACTTTAAGATAATAACTCTCGCGTTATCAATACCACTTTACGCTCATCCTTGGGATTGAAAAAGCTAATGGTTCGGAACAATCCAGCGCGGTTGGAATAAATTGACGACATTCCATTTCCCTTAATAAGTAATGGGTTTACGGGTTCGATTTAAATATATTTTACGTTGCTTACATATTGAATATCTTTGGCAATGTTTTATTCCTTTAATATATAAATAAGTATCATAAAACCTTTACCTTAGAGCAGTGTGTTACCTTAGAGCTTAGAGCTTAGAGTGAAGAAATCAATCCATGTGACATGCAGAGCGTCCCGAGTTCGATCTCTGATCAGGCTGAGCCATCGAAATGGTATATTTTAGGCCGGAAGATTGAATTCCATAAAATCTATATAACAGCGTAGTTACTCTAATATGGAGCCTTGAGAATAAATCATATTTGAGACTTGTGGATAATATATTAGAAATTCGCTTTCCATGCATGTTTATTTTGACTCGACTGCGTCAGGAGGTGGGTACTTTTTATGAGTATATGTACGTCACTGCTTGACAGATTGTGATATATAATATAACTAGCTAAAGCACTCGTGCCTAGCTACAGGACATACAAATAGTCGCCATCTTTAAATTGTTTTCACGCAGATTCCTATTTTTCTCGTATTAAATATAGCCTATGTTCCTCAGGGATAATGTAGGATTTTAATAGTAAAAGAACATTTGAAATCGGTCCAATAGTTTCAGAGCCTATTCAATACAAACAAACAAAGAATCAAATCTTTCCTCTTTATAATATTAGTATAGATAAAAAGACAGGTACCAACTAACGTCACATTAATAATGATATCTTTATAAGGAGAATCTTAAAAATGAAGTCTTGAATAGTTCTAAATTTCATACTTTAAAATATATTACAGATGGATAAAATGAGCGTAAGTGAATAAGCGTCTCGTTAGTGGCTGATTGCTGATTGAGCCGCAATTGCCTGACAAATGGCGCCTGGAAAAACCACTCTCACCCTCAAAAGAGTTAAATTATATTATTCGATTGAGCATACATGGTTTTTAACTTTAATACTAAACAACTAAAAAAATCGTACCGTTAGTACCCGTAACATATGTAAAAGAGTTTTAAATTTGTAATATTTTTTTTTTAATTTATAATTCATAATTCATAGAATGTTTATAGAATTTTTACTAGCTCATTGCTAATTCAGTCGGTACTAGATTAGCGGCATTTTAGGAACATTATATTTTGTAGATATGAATAGGCAATAAAGAAATAAAAAGAAAAAAAACCTCGTAACGTAAGTATCCATAATACATTTAAAAGATTTTTAAAATCTTAATATACCTGACAATTTATAAATCATAGTATGTTTATAGGATTTTAACTAGGTCATTGCTGATTCAGTCGGAACTAGATTAGCAGCATTTTAGGCACATTACATTTTGTAGATATGAATCTGAACAAACATTTGGCAAATACTTTAAATATTTATTACACGACTCGTTCAGTGAGTAAAAAGTTTGTTGCTGGCACTTTAAGTAATTACCGATTGAGTCACTAATCTTGATTGACGGCACCTTTACGGCTTTTAAGAGTATAATATACCTAACGTTTTTCTGTCATGTTATTATTTATATATAATTATAAATACTTTCTTTATACTAAAGATCATATAAGATATATATAGCCGGTTGTTTGCCGGTATATTTTCAAAATTGGAGAGATAAATGTTTCTAAATTATTTCTTTCATCTTAGACCTTGTAATTTATTATTTAATTTTAAAAATCAGGCGGAAATTCAGTCTTTATCATACGACATTTATACGTTTCCTTGAAACAAGCTGCCAAAACTTTTTTTTATATTTAAGCCTTAACGGTAAGAAAGATTGGCGCCTGATGGAAAGTAGTCTACGTCGCCTATGGACATTTGCAACACAGAGGAGTCACCAATACACCGCCGGCTTGATTTGATTTGACAAAGAGTTCTATTAGTCGCTAAGTAAAATTTGATTTCAGGGTTTTTATATACGATTTTACATTAAAACGCAGAATCATGGTCCACATCGGGTTCTTTTTTTTGCATAGCTATCAACATTATTATATCGACCAATACTAAAAAATGTCATTTGTCTTCAATAACGATATCTAAACAGTATTTATTTGCAAAAGTTCTAGTGTAAATGTGTGAGTAAGAAGTTGGTTGCGGGCTCGTTAGCGGCTGATTGCCGATTGAGCAGCAATTGCCTGATTGACGGCGCCCTAACGAACCGCTTTAAGGGCTACGTGGACGTGTTTCGTAACGCCAACTTTTAAGGAGCGAAATTTTAGCGGTTTTACAGTTTAACGCAACTTAGCGAATATTTGATGTTGGCTTGCTTTAATGTTCTGTAACATTATTAATAAATTGTGTTTAAAATGATTCGCTTAAATATTTTTATAAACTGCATTGTTGACATTTAAAAAAAAATAAGAAATTTTACGGGGGTCAGAGTCGTAGATATATTGAGGAAACTGGAGATTCTTACCCAAATTATTTTGAAAATTTACATTTAGAGTATTTAATAGTAAAAAAAAATCTTATTCGTGCAATCGATCAATTAATTACTTGATTTTATATAGAACTTAACGTATATAATCCTTAAGTTTTAACATAAAATTAAATTATGTTTATGTATAAAACTTACATTACATATGCGATATATCGAAATTTTCGGACACATTTTCGTATAATGATAAAATCAAAGCCATCTATCATAACTCACACGTAGATCCGCTACGTGCTACGAGTTTCTGTCCGCAAGACAGCTCAATCAAACAATTTGCTCCGATTGACATCGTTGAGTTTCCACGGCCATCTCTATTCGATTCGTCATTCATTTTAATGCTTTTAATGTGAATTTGACTGTACACATATAATACGCGAATATAATTTTAGTATGCATTTGTAAAATAAGAGTGTTTTTTGTTAAAGGTAATCATAAAAATCTTATCATTATAGTCCCATGCTGGGAACTGCGTCTCTTCTTAAAATGCAAAGAACATTGGAAATCCACTTTATTATAAAACGACAGAGATTTACTTTATAAAACCACTAGGAACTATCTTTAAAGATTTTTTAAGAATGTGGTTATTTTTGTCGACCGTTAAAACATTTATCTGTAGAACGCATTCAAATTCCAATATTCAGAGACTAGACTTTGAAAATGGCATCTGGGGTATATCTAATTCATTATTGTAATCTCGATAAAACCAAAAGAAGTGGTCACCCAGTGACATAACGCACTCGTAGATCCGCTACGTGCTACGATTCTGATTGCAAGGTATTTCAATCAAACAATTTGCTCCGATTGACGTCGTTCAGTCTCTGCGGCCATTTCTATTCGATTCTATAGTATACATATATTTCTAATTATATATAGAATTCATTGGGATAATTTTAACTTTATTTAACCGAATACGATGGAATCGTAAATCTTTTTATTTCAAAGTTGTTATGCTTCGATTAATTGATTTTAATTAATAGGCTTAATAATGAGATTCTCAATTTGATAACTATGTATGTATGTTTGTATGTAATATTACGGAAGGTGCATTATTACACATTATGATAAATCTAATGGGGCTTCTAGACAAATATTATTTTCATAGGAATAATAATAAAGAAAAACACCGTTTGTACATCACTTTTAAAAGTAACAATTATTTACATCAAATGTTACATTAATTTAGTTTTGAAGGCGGCACTTTAAACAGTTTTCATATCGTCTTTCAGCGAAAATGTTGTTAAAAATAATATGTTGAACGCCAACTGTTAAACTATGTACTAAACCAACATTTCTTTAAAATTATTTTTACTTTTCATAAGTTGAATTATTATTTTAAAAAGTTTTAAATACTTTTTGTTCCCCCTACATAAGAATTTCTGAAATGTTTACCCCAAAGTGGGTGAGAGTTTATATGAGTTTCTCCAAACAAGCACTGTGCAGTTATGACGCGAAATCTCTTAAGTCTTTTAAATGAAAACATGTGCATAATATGTACTCGTATATAAATTTTGATTAAATACATCAAAATCAGACACTTAATATGCATTTCTTAATAATATTAGAATTTAATGATTATTTACAATACTCAATACATTTTCGTTCTCGCTTCTCACGCTTGTAATTTGACGATAGAGCTGAGACGTATGTACGTCTCAGCTCTATCGTCAAATCCAATCCGTCCAATACACTGGCGTTTCAACATGAAAAGCCAGTGTATACGAATGATATACGTAATAAATCATTGTAAAATTTAACTTAAGCCTTGTTTACGCAGCGCATTGTACCTTCCCGTAGACGGATTGGAAAGCATAACACCTCGCCGACTAATATTGTGCGTACACAGTAATCAGCTGAAACATCATCAGCGTCTTTGTGAAGCGGGACCGCAATTCATCATATCGGGACAAAAGGCGGCGGATAAACGCGGCAGTTGTTTGCGTGAAGCGTTAATTTCGTTAAGGAGTCTCAATCAGTGAAGACGTGTAAGTGAAGTCGGCGGGC
The DNA here is from genome assembly GCA_018249915.1 of Cecropterus dorantes dorantes. NCBI lineage: Eukaryota > Metazoa > Arthropoda > Insecta > Lepidoptera > Hesperiidae > Cecropterus > Cecropterus dorantes. Next base: position 5,543 of record DWLI01004162.1, read on the forward strand.
GGTCGCCGCGGGAGCGATTCGAGCGAATTACCGTACCTGGAGGCGCGGGGGCCGACTCGTTAGTTGTTGTTTGCCGAGTGACGCGGGTCAATCAGCAGAGACATGCACGGAACCGCACTTCTTCATCCCTCTCCACCCCGCCCCCTCGCCGCTCGTTAGGCCGCGCCGTCTCTGTCAACTGTGAGACGAGCTTTATCGAATCTACGACGCACGACCCGCGCCGCGGTTGGCCCACTCTTCGCTCCTAGTTTGGCTCGCAACCGCCGGTAAACAAGGGAAATCAGTGTAAAACGAATTTATATTTCCTTTATGAACGTTGAATAGGGAGGTCGGCGACGTTGATTACCTAGAAAGCAATTGAGGACTGATTTCTAGCAAAAGTAGATCAGTATGGAGAAAATCAGACTAAATGTCAACATATGCAAAGTTGTAGGTAGGTATAGTAAACAGTCCACTTATTTACTCGTAAGTTAGTTCCACTAATTAGTGTTAGAGTTGCCTCGGACGTTTAAATTCTAAGGTTAACCGCTAAGTGAAATTTACGAGTCTTAGTTTTCAACGATTACCGCGGTAATAGCCAACGGAGACTGGGGATTTTTTACGTATAATAAATAAAGAAGTATAGCATGTCGCGTAATCGGTTTTAATTATTGATAGTATACTTTGTATTGAAAATTACATTAGGTATTGAACTCTTGCATACACAAAGGTAAGCAAGCACACTTTTGATTAAGTATTTAAAATTAGTGTAGATTTAGCATTTCTCCTAATATATTTTGCACATTTCGCTTTTTATTCGCTGTATTATATGTATTATTTTTTACAAAAAAAAAATATAAATACTTTAAAACTGACTCTTTATTGGATTAAATCCAAGACATTAATGCATCACCCTATAAAATTGTTTAAGCGGGTTTATTAACGAAAAGTACCGTTAAGAAGACAACTATCCTTTATTTATTATTTTTCTTTTTATATCAATTATTAATTACAGATTTCACAATATCTTTGATGAATGAACTGAACATTTGAATTGAACATTTGTAATTGATGACAAGTAATCAGTAATCTGATGGCTGATGGCTCCACTTCGCAGTGAGTTGAAATGCCAAATTTACTTACTCGAATGTGTCACTGCATCAAATCAAAAATCAGCGGACACAGAGTTATTTCTATATTTGTCAAAAACAAATTGCCAATTAAATTTCTGGACGTTAATTGAAATGCACTTATCGGAGTCTAAATTGGAAGACAACGGAGCAGTTGTAGTGTAGAGAAATCTCAGATTCTACCGAGGGTTACCACAGGGGTGGTTGGGTAATTGGGTTGGATTCCGTGCGTTTAGCTAATTAGCGGGCGCCCGGCAGATGCGGACCACGTGCGTGTACAAGCATCTTACTGGTATGCTTTTTATTGCTTATTATACTAGTAAGTATAAAGTGTTCCTTTTTATTATCATGAGCTTTTGTTGATTTTTTTTTATAAAATACGAAAAAAAATGTTGTAAGTGGCCTATTTTTATTTTATATTATGACTTTAATTAAGTCTATGGTTGTACGCTTTATTTTTTTTATTATAGATACACATAAACTAACTTTCATTTGACGTAATAAATTATCACAGATGGACTTTATCAATGACAAAAATATTTTTAAGCTCGATGTGAAACTAAAAAAGATTTAGTCAAAGACCATTATTGCAATATATTGCAACCGTATGAGCAAAATAAAAAACAATATGCCTGTAAAAATATTTTTGCCTTGTGTTTTGGTACTGGTATAAATAAAAAAATTAAAACATACTTTAAAAATCGCGATCCAAATTTGAACCCGTATAGAAACTTTAGATTCTAAAAACTTTCACTACCATTAATATTCACGAACCAGGTAGGTACTCACTGTTTTTAAATGTAGAAAAATAAGTCGTTTAGTTCTGCGTGATTATTTACACGAATATAAATGCATATTTTTTCCTAATTACCGCCACGGAGTGCACATGAATGCAATAATTACTCGTAATGAAAAGGCGAAGTTATTTTAACGAAGAACATAATTATGAGCGTTTGGTTCATGTTAATTAGGGATTAAGGAAAAATCCTTTCAACTCGGTTCATTTCTGTAAAGTAAGCTCGGGTTTTGTCAACAATGGTAATTACATTTTTTTATTAGTTAATGAACATTTACTTTTGAGTTCAGATGACTTAGGATACGAATGAACTAATTATAACTGAGCTTTCTCAGCTGATCTATATCCATGAATTATCCAAAAAAAAATAATATGCAGATATCAAACTTCATGAGACACCCATGTGTAATTTCTTGTAGCATCTTTTGTACCAAGATTTTAAATCTTTCTGGGTCCGACTTAGCATATTCATTAAAGGCATTTGTTAGCACTAACAAAATCTGCCAAATTCAAGTTAAAAATGCAGTTGGAGCTAAAATGCAGTGAAGCGCGTCGCTGATTAAAAGGACTCAACCGATTTCTAACTAGCGAGTATTGTTACGTAAAACAGACCTCAGAACCTCTAATAATACTTCGCTGAATCATTAAAAATTCAACATTGTACCTGCTCGGTTATAACGACTAATAAATAAGAAGACATGCGGTAGGTACAACGAAGTAACAGTTAATTAGTGAGAATATCAACGAAAAACTTTGCTACCGACATTCTAAATTAGTCCTTAGCGTTTTTTAACGAGCCCAATTTAGTCGGGCCGAGAGATTCCGTCGAACGTTGTTGTGTGCAAAACTGTACTTTTTTGTCCTGATCTCAGGTAGAAAATACAACGGTTCAAAGCATTTTCATAACAATGCGCCTGCGGCTTTCTCGGTATACTTTTTTGGGTGTTCGAAACGTTTGACAGACGCGCTATTGTCATCGTTAGATGATGAACTAAAAACTCGCCTGTTTATAGATAATCGATAAGAACGATCGAATAACGTTTGAACGAAATGCCATATTTGGGATGGCTCTAATTAACGTTTACGAACATGGTAAAGGAATGTAAGAAAAAGTTTCTTAGAGGTTAAATACTGACCTTGTGTAGTCGCTTTTGCATAGGATCATCCCGCCTTTGAAATAGAAGGAGCGCCCCATGTCGGCCAGGGCTTGGCCACAGCACGTGCACTTGAGGCATCCGTGGTGCCAGTATCTGTCGAGGGCGTGGAGAAGGAACCTTTCAACAATCTTGCCGCCGCAGCCCGCGCATTCCTTTAGTGCGGGGTTGTTGTTGTTGTGGGGGTAATCGTGGCCGTTCGCGGCGAACGCGGCCTCCGGGGATGGTGGGTGCGGTGAGCTGAGCTCCGCGTACCCGTGGTAGTGCGGGTTCATGCTCAACGCGCTCGCTGCCAGCTTGACGGTTGGAGCGGTGACCGCTCGCACCGACCACCACAACTACACGCCCTGCAACAAAGAAAACATACATTAAAATATGCATAAAATTAATTCTATATTTTTCGTGTAATATACAACAAAAGGGAGGGTTGTAAAAATAATAAATATGTACAATGTAGACTCTTTTTTATTTTTTTCTCTTTCTTTTCTCTTTGTGAGCATAGTATTATAATAAATATAGATAACTAGACAAAGGTTTAAGATTTTATTATGTAATTTTTTTCATTTCGATTTATTACACTCGTATAACTTATTACTCACTACCTACTAGCTACCTATTTAGCTTATTAAAGTAGAGGAATTACTAGTCAATTTTGTACTATTAACTTCTGTGACATACAAAACAGAATCCTTTCAGAAAGTTTTAAGAGGGTTCGTAAGGTTATTTTGAGATGAGGTTGACCCGTTGATCTGGTTTTTCTTCACGGCCTTTCGGGCCGGCATAGGCTTGCGGACGGCCGCGTTTATAAAATTTTCCAATTAGCAATTTCATACAATTAGGAGCGGGGCGAAGGTTGTAGGGGTGGGGGGTGCGGTGCGTCAACCCGATCCAATTAGCTCGCGGCCGGCGGAGCGGCGGGACGCCCGCTGAGCGGCCCCGTCGCCATAAAACTTAATTAAAAGGTTTTAAAACAAGTATTCATTAAAGAATAATCAAGCTTATGTAGTCATAAATAACCGGATTGTCCCGCGCGGAACGGGTGCCGTAATTAAGACTGCACAGAGTTGATCAAACGCACTGATTTGAAACTACCCTTCATTAAGAGAACGCGAGGCGGGCGCGGGAGCTTCCGCTGCGGTGCAGAAACTAATTAAGAATAACGGACGCTTTAAAAGCGTAATTAATTTAGATTGTAATTCTATTTCTCCGAGAGTAAAGTAGACAATTATTTCAGTAGCCCTTTCTTTTGGAGCGATTTGCTTTGCTAAATGTAATTTGGTTAATTTTTGTGTCCAACGCTGTAAAGGGTTGTAGCTTTGTTAAGATTATATTTTTTTGTTCTGCGTGTTTGGAATAAAATATGGGTTGGAATGAGTTTAAGTTGAATTCTATGAAAGAAGGTCAATGTTGGTATGAAACTTGTAGTATCTTTGTCCTAATATCATGGGTTCTTTGTAGACAGCTTTTTTTTAACTTTGATCGGATTGACTCTAAGACAAATCTAAAGGCTCAATCAATCAATTAGAATAAAGCAGTCACCGACACTTAACGCACACAGATACTACTGTAATCCGAGAAAAATTACGAGCTAATACGATTTTTTAAGATGTCATATTGATTCGGAAACAGATTATAAGAAAGCTAAATGTACTCGTACATATTTTGCGTGCAATCAAAAACAAGTTTATCACGTTTATCAGAAAACAAGTTTATGGATACTTGACCGATTGACAATCTCTATATTTTGTGCAAAGTTTATAAGTCTAACAGCACTTAATAAGCGCAATGTGGCCCATCACTATGCCTAATATAAACGAATATTTAACCCTAAACACATACAGACTTTTTCTAAAGAAATTGAAAGTATATTTATGGTAAGTGTCGTGAGGTAAAATTTCGTATTTATTTAATTTAAAATCACCTATTCTATCACGTTATTCCAATTAAATATCTAAAGTAATCCTAACATTGTTAAACGTGGTCCGTGGCTTACGAGATGTATTTAAAAAACTTTTAAATGTATAAAAATTCCCTTAAAGGAAACCATGCCGTTTTTTAAACGCGAATGAAAACGTAGCACATAGCGAGTACTAAATAAACGTACCATAGTACAGAGACAGTAACGAGTTAATGATAATATCATAGCCTGTAAACGGTGTCCATGACTATGTACATTGTTTCCGTCTTAGCCGCAGTGTGGAAACCATAAATCCTAGTCGCCTAATGAAGGTTGTACTCGTGTCGCGTGCGTGTTAATGAGCCCTGCGTGCACAACCTATCGACTTCGTTAAATCGATGAGGCACGTTGATCTAAGTTTTAATGGGTTGTACTATTTTTGCTAATATAGCCAATGGATGTTCTGTTAGGGTTAAGTGTTGTCAAACTGTAAATTATGTCTCCGTCAACCCATTATTGTCCCACTGCTGGGCACGGGTCTTCTCTCAGACTGAGAGAGTGTCAGGCCATAGTCCACCGCGCTGGCCAAGTGCGAATTGGTAGACTT
>DWLI01004163.1:0-11105 GCA_018249915.1 Cecropterus dorantes dorantes
CCTGAAGTTCCTAGAAATATCTACAACCATCACAAAACATATATTTACATGAAATTGATATTTGTTAACGTGAATACAAATTAATTACCTATCTTTTGTTGAATGCCTTCGATTTGATGTGAGTGTGTTTAAATATAAATTACGGATGAGCACTAAATTATATATTATGTTTATTTTGATTTGGAAATATATTCCAGAAGAAATATCTACATTTTAAATATTAATTATGAAAATGCGTTATACATATAATAATCTCCTTAGTCTATGAATAATGCAAGTTTCGTTTAAGTTTTGCATGAAAATAGCAAACGTAATTCCACTTTTTTGCTTTTTCGTTCATACGATTGACAGGACAGCAGACGGGATTGGGGAAAAATGAAAATCTAAGATGATTAAATTCAAAGCTTGAGAGAAAGACTTTTAACTATTTTAATTTTTTTCTAAGTATATTCCTAAATGTTAGGCAAAAATGTTAAAGTTAATAGGATCTCCAATATGTAAAAAACGATACATGACATACTATTTTTATATATACGTAAATAAAATAAGAAAAAAATCTTCATATAACCTTAAAACATTTCAAAATATCCGAAATAAAAATTGAGGAAGTAAATATAAAATATAATTAAATACATATAGTAGAAACTTACAAACGAAAAAAAACGATAATAAAATAGTATTTTATACTTATCATTGTTTAAGAAGTAGGTATTCAAATAACACTTCTGATTTGAAAGTGAACGTTTGCTTATACAGCAATATTTTGAATAGGTATACATATTAATTATTATTTAAATTCCTAAATTTGGGGTATCCTGCTCTTACTTATTACGTTGATCCAAGCATCGATAGCTTAAAGTATAAAATGTAGAGTCACACTAATGAAATAAAATGAATTTGTTAATTTGATTTTTATATATTTAAAATTTCAGCTGAAGACGTGCCAATATGTTGATGATGAACAAACATGATTTTTCTGGAACTTTTTCCAAAAAATTACGTCGTAGCGTAACGGCTACGTGTCTACTACGACGAAGATAATTCATACTTCATGGGCGGACACTATAAACGGTTTAATATAGTTTCTGAAATTTCAGTTACGGTTATTTTATCACGATCAATCTAAAATAAAAAAATAATACACACATAACACAATTTATTTACAATATTTTCTCTTAAACTGAAAGGGATACGCGGATAGGTGAATTAGTCAATGTCTTATGTATATTATACCTAATTTTAATATTATCACTCCTTTGGTATTAAATTCACTCTAAAAATCCTTTAAGTTTCTTATTAGAGAAATAAAATACTTTAACAAACGTAACTTATGCCTACATAGATTACACCAAGTTATGGTAAAGTTACAAAACGTTAAACATTGACCGTTCAACCAAAAAAACTTTAAAACTAATTTACCTTATTAGCGTCTGAAAATATTTTGTGGCGTTGTGGGCGGGAACTTTTCCCGCCTAACTTCGAGCGAGAAAACGCGGTCACCGCGCTGACATTATCACCATGCGTTCGGAAACACGCGCACTCGCGAGCCGCGGCACTGAGCGACTGGCGAGTACACTCGCCGCGAACACCGAACTGCGAGTAATCGTTCAGAAACCGCCCTCGGCAAACAAAACCCCACCCGTAAAGAGCATTTTAGCACGCGCGCCTCCCCGCTCCCGCGTCCTGATTTAATAGCGAGCGCGGGCACTGATTCACTTACCGAACGCAACTACCGACTTCTCTCTCGCTCCTGCTCCGACGATAATCTACTCAGTCCGCTGTCTCGTTCCAACACCCAGACGGAACACCCGAGCCAGAACGAGACGGCGATTCTATCGCGGACACTTCTTTCTTTCAACTCGATTTGCATGCGGGGGTCGCTCCGCAAACTTTATGTCCTCGTTTCGTAAATTATTTATACGTTTGGAAATACTTTTAACGGCATGCTCGGGCCGTGGAAAAGATTGCGAGAGGAAGAATGAGCTGAATTAAGTGACCGACCGGTCAGGTTGCCAGAACTGACGATAATCGAATCCGTACTCGTTTTCTGATCACTTCTGAAACACGGCTGAAACTTTGTTTACTTTTGAATTATCACGCACTTTTCGTGTACCTAATATAATCTCCTTTTTTTAGTTTAATTCCGCCAGGAAAACCTCTTTCTCTATCATTGTTACAACTTTATAAAATTATGGGTTTAAATTTGAATGGATTTTCCTATAAGTCTTTCTATACTTTTTTAACAGATTGTAAGGGTTGGTAAATTTATATTTTAACATTTGTTAATTTCGTAAACATATAATATATTTTATAATCATTTTAAGTTAATAAAAGTTAGATTAAAAAGTGCTAAGAGCTTGAAATAAGGAACACTCTTCTAGAACTAGACGTAATAGATTGATGGGGCAATAAAAACTTATACGTACATACACAGATACAAAAAGTATAGTATGTCAGCAAAAGTTAATGAACCGATATGTCTTAGACGTGTAAATTTCTTAAATTTTTAAAACTTTTATTTATTTTTAATCATTTTTACGAAACTACCTGATAGCTAATGATCATAAACGCGTAAGTGAGATTGAAGTTCACATGATGTAGGCCTTAGTTTCGTGATCTCAGGACTAAGTTGGAACGCATTGCGCATTTTTTCTTTACCACATCCTTCAAAATAGAAGTTAGATAATAAAAAATGATGACAATATCTTTCTCACCTCAACAATTGATTTTTTTATAAATTGCTATGTAGGTAATTATTCCCACAGATAGGCTGGTGGAGATGCCAACACAGTCAACCTTTTAAGGTTTTCTGGCTGTTTCTGTAATATTTATAATTATTTCTTGTACATAATAGAAATATGTACAAGAAATAATATAGAAATTAATAATAATAAGAAATAATAATAATAGAAATTATATAATCAATAAAGAATAAATCTGGACGCTATTGATATAAATACCATATAAATAAGTTACATTACTAACTATAATACTATAACTAAGTATACTATTACTACATTAATAACTAAATGTACAATACAGTAAAGAATATAACTACGAATTACCTCTCTCTTTACTGTTTTGTCTTTAACTTTACTGGAAATTTAACTTTAAATACACTGCAAGTTGTCTACATATTTCTAGTTTTAGAGTTCCGTAATCTATTACTAAGACTTCGCTGTCTGTCCGTCCGTCCGTCTGTCTATCACCAGGCTGTATCTCATGAACTGTGATAGCTAGATAGTAGTATGAAATTTTCATAGATGATGTATTTATGTTGGCGCTATAACAACAAATACTAAACACCGAATAAAATAAATATTTAAAGGAGGCTTCCAAACATTAAACGTGATTTATATAGAAAATGGTACGAAACCATTCGTGCGCGTCCGACTCGCACTTGGCCGGCTTTTTTTATACTGATACCTTAAGTAACAATTAAAATGCTGGAAAGTAAACAATCAAATTTTAAGGCTTATTTTCTTTATAAATACTTTCGTGCACAATTTAATCAAATTCTGCCAAAGATCCATTCTCCTCGCAAACTTATTGGACCAAATTCCCAGTTCAGTTAAGATATCCAATTAGCGATCACCGTGTTATCTGTGCCAAACAACTTGTAATGGCTCTCATGCCTCTACCGACGTGTTTCGATAGCAGTTACCTTTTGTTACATTACTATGTTTTTTTTTAATTCGTAATATATAATAATCTATTATAATTTATTATGTGACGGCCTGTATACATTTTTAAATTAGGAATGGCAGTTTGACTACAATTAATGTTTGCTTTTTTATTTTTGTCACACGCTTTTTTATCTATTTATTAACTTATATTTTAAATTAAACTATAAAATATATTTATACGAAGATTATATAAATGAAAATAAGAATTATATAATAAAAAAGAAAATAACCTTTCAGAAAATAAGACTTCATGCAAATTGCTATGCTTTAAAAAGGTTTCTCTAAACGGTGTAAAGCTAAGTTTTTTTTTTACCCGACTGCGTCGGAAAGAGGGTACTGTTTTTCGAACGTGTGTATGCATCTTTATATACATGTAATTCCATCAATGTGTAACATGTGACTTTTCATTAAAATCATGTCAGTTGTCATAGTCACAGGCTATATAATTTTGAAAGATGGCGCCTGTAAACAGAAATAAATAGGATGAGAGACGATTTATTTTTTTATTCTCCTAACAATATATCTCTGCAATCACACTAAGTGTTAAGTCATAACTAAGTGCAGGATACTGTTATAAATGAATATTAAATTATATCTGTATAGGGTTATTGCATTCGCGAAAAAAATAATCACAGAACGAGTTTGTAAAGAAAGAAAATAAATTCTGCATAACATTGAAACCTCTTACTTACTTCCTTCATTGCTGAAGATCAATGTGACAACCTTGTGCTTAACAAACTCTAAGTGTTATTTTCCTCCAGTTTGTCCGGTTTTCATGAGACGGTAAGTCACACTATCAGGAAGGTGGTCGGCCACGAGGTCTATTTCCTTGTAACTTACTCAGCTCTACCAGTTTCTCGAGGGGGTCTATTTGTCGACGAGCAACTGAGGCAACTGAGGTTGACAAAATAGCTGAGGATCATATGGCAACAAATGGTCGATAGTCCATAGTCTTTGCTTAAGTCATTGATAGACAGATATCGATTAAAACCTAAAAGTATCTAAATCTACCAATTTGCAGCATTATATATACATTTAAGATTGAAGTAGCAAAAGAGCATAAGGTCCATGTAATGGTCAGTAGATACTGCCGCCCGTGGACTCCTTAAAGCAACTTCACACAGACCAAGGGTTATGATGTCAATCAAATATGTGTTGCTACTCCTGAAAACTAAGATGGTTGCCTCATATGAAAGTGATCCATGCTACAGAAACACAAGAACTAATTTACGCTAGAAATAGTTGTGTAATAAAACTATTTTCCTGAGTGGAAACCCACGCCCAGCAAGACATTAATCGGTTGATAATAGATAGATGAGCTTAACTTAGGAGGTTATAAATTTTCCATTTCTAGCAAAAAAATGTGCAGTGATAGCCGAATGGTTCAAACTCGGTTTCTCGAAGCGGAGTCCGAGGTTCGAGTCCCAGGCACGCACCACTGCTTTTTCTAAAATTATGTGCGTATTAAAAGTTAGTTATTACTGCTTTACGGTAAAGGAAAACATTGTGAGGAAACCTACACATCCGAGAGTTCTTTAAAAAAGTTTTTAAAGGTCTGTGAAATCTATCAATTCGTCTTAGCGCTGTGGACTATGGCCTGAAACTGTCTCAATCTGAGAGAATACCCGTGCCAGCAGTGGCACAATAATGGGTTGAGGGAAACAAAAAAATGTACCAGTCATTTTTTATTTACATATGAATTTATATTTATAAATATAGAGTCGTTTGTTTTTCAGATCGAGAATTCGTAGTTAAGGATTTACCTGTAATTGATTCAATATCTATCTATCTGTCTGTAATTGGCTTAATATCTAATTTTCTAATATACCTCAGTGATACTTACCAGGGAATTTGATATTATTTGCTGGAGATAATTATATCTGATCACTTATAACATAGTTTGATCAAGTACATGCCTAAGTTAATGGTACATACGCGAAATATCTATCTTTAACTTATTGATTGATTTTGTTAAAGACTTACTGTGTTTTGTGGTTTCATAAGCGTTTACTTTAAATAATATAAACTTAAACTTTATGTAATATATACTTTAAACTGTACCTAATAAGTTTTGATAGATTACATGGATTTAAAAAATAATTAGACCAAATATTAGCTTAAGATATGGGCTATTAATATATTTTCAATGTTTTAGGTGAAATCCAGTTTTTGTTTGTGGCTATTTCAAACACACAGATAAGGGGACAACTAAAAATTCAACAAATTAAAAAAAATATCCAATTCTGCAAACTATTTTGCTAATATAGTATGCGATGTACCTACAGACACATAGAAATTGCATTTTTGTTATGTGTACGGATAAAGAATAAGTAAATTTCGTTGTTATTGAAGTAAGTCTGATACTTGTTGTATTTGATTTATTTTTGCTAAAAAAAAACAAAGATTTGATTTCCTATTCTGAACCTTCCCAAAGGAAAGAGATTATCTACCCGTTAAGTATATTTCTTACCATCTAGACCAGTGCTTGCAGAAGCACTGTAATTACAGTAGGTCTACTGTATTTTCATCTTTTTCACTGTCTACTGTAATGGGTTAATACAGTATACAGTACATTTTATTTCGATTATGATTGAAGAATTTCAACTTTTTTTTCGCCATCAAATAGCACAAAGTCAGGGAAAGTAGGTGACCTTTTTTCGTCGACCAAAATTTCCCTGTAAAATTATCCCTGTAATTACTAGTCATCTACTGTAATTATGTACCAAAATACTGTAATTTTAATAGGAAAACGCTATATAATCAGGTTCTGGAAGCACTGATCTTGACATAGATATCAACGAAATGTTAGCAACAATTCTTGTTGGATATGAATTGATGAAAGTGAACAGAAAAATACTTACATTATGAATAGCGTCACAGATAAATTTTACATAATTGTAAAACAATATTATTGATACCAAGAAATACTTTTATTGCAAAGTTTTTGTCTACTTATTCGATGCCTCAATATAGAAAGAAGACTACTAATCCTATAATTTTTAAGATATTGTGAATCATTTCTTATATTATATAGACTATCCTTTGCTTATCCTTTCAAATCAAAGCCGTCTATTAAGTAGTGAATCTTGAATTAAGAACAAAGAATATCATTATTAGATGGCTGTTACTACAATAATAACAAAAATTAAAAAAAGAATGGCACCTTCACATAAATTGAATATAGAATAATTTTCCAATATGTGTATATTGTATACCAGGAATTTTTAAAATAAATTTCACATCATTAAAAATATCCACAATCGAACCAAAACAAGCTACTGAAATTTTGATCATCAGAACACAGATTCAAAACATACTATATTGTAACCATGATATCGAAAACCTCGGTAAGCGAAATGATTGAGTATTTTGAACCGTACGTCGTTTGTGATAAGTGGAATGGGATTGAATATAGACCTTTTGAGTGACAAACAAATCTTAGGCGAGGTGTAAGTGACAATAAAACGAAAGCTTAGCTCGGGGTCGTCTTCAAGTGGAACGGGGAGCGGGGGCCGTAGGTGGAGTCGGCACCGCCGTCTCGCTCTGGCGGTACGAGTCGCGCTCATCCGTTTTATTTCTTGTTTGACTTGTTTGTCCTGCGCCTTCCCCATTTGCTACATAATTTATTTTGAGCGGGCCACACTTAAAAAATTGGCTGAGCGCGCGTTTAGGCGGCGAAATGGAGTTTGCGGGCGCGGGGGGATTAGCAAATGAAAATAATATGGTAAATTCATTTGAATGGTCGTTCAGTAATCGCGGGGGTGTAATGGCGCGTGGAGTCGCTATTGTCCGCGCGTATTCATTTACGCGCTGAATTTATTTTGCGAGTTCGTCGCCGCACTTGGGTCTCATTGGCTTTTAATGTCCTCTGTATCCAATATTCAAAGCGATAAACCATTCAAATACAAGTTACTTTTCGGTGCAAAATTGCATTGTGCCTTTTTGTTTTTAACCTCCGATTTATATAGAGAGATATTATAAACTTGTCTATTTGTTTGTCATTACGTTTAGTCGTTACATCTGTACCTGTCAAATGGGTGAACCAACCTTAATAATCTTTTTTTTTTTATTTTGATAACGTGTACTATAATTAAAACTTCAGTGTTGACGTTGTGTTTGAATTAAATCAGCTTTTCCAACTCAATGTGGCAATTTTGTCCGTATAAGCGTCAGTCAATACGTTTCTGATTGACTAATCGGAATTAAGATAAATATACATATGTAGATACTAATTAAATTTAATAAAACTGCAAATAGCCTGGTGACATTGAACTTATCTCACAACCAGGGTCGTCTGCAATGTACCTTACTATGTAATAACTTACAACAGATATTTGTTGTAAAATTTGAATAGGTAAGTAAATTTTAACACACTTGATGATTGCAACTTCCATAGTACGTGACTCTTCAAAAACCTACAGCAAAAATATACGTACCTATATAAATCAGTTTTGATGACGATCTAGGTAATAGAACGCATGCGTGCGAATGCCATGCACACATGAATGTGTCCGTGTGTGTGTCACCCACACACATGCACGTGCGCGCGATGGTTGTGATGAAATGTGTGTGTTTGTGAGCATGATTGCATGCACGTCTATGCGTGCGCACACACAGGTGAATGGCCACACACAAAACAAGTTAAAAAGAAATTTTAAAAGTAGTTACAACTTTTAGTAGGTACTAGAACTACTCCTAGTATACCCACTGCTAATATGCAGTGTGAGTATTTTTTGTTTTTATTTTATGTTTCTGATGGCATTTTTTACCGACCTATGCAACATGGAGGGCGATTATATATTTGATAAAGAGCACTTTACTGGTGTGTCAACCAACCTAAACCTGAATCTCAGGACATCAGTTCTTGGGAATCGAATTTAGAACAGCACCTCAGGGTCATTGTGCCACATGTACCAAACGATAGCTGAACGTTTCTCTGTTTTATCTGTACGTATGTCTCAATTTATTTTATCTATCTAACTATTATCTAACTAGATGTTTAATCTGTCTGAGCCGGAGATTTGAAGTCGGATTCCAAATACCATTTAAGAGAAAGACTCCAATAGGTACCGGCTCAAATGTAGATTAGGAATCGTAAACCATAGCTTTTATGATCATGCAGCATCAAACGAGCATGCAGTCTGCCTGATAATAAATAGCCACTGCCGCTCAAAGACATTTGTAATCAACCCAACGTAATATTTATTAGTAACAATAATTTATGAGATTGAAAACAAAATGCCATCTTTACTTCTTATAGGTATCTAACTAATGCAAAGATTTTTCAACAGAATTGAGTTTTATTTAAAAGTAAAGAGAATTATGTCATTTCTCTTTGGTCTTGTCTAATATAATTGTGAAACAGCTAGACCGTGGGGATTTAATGTTTAATTTCTTTTTTTAGGTCAGATAGCTATATACCTAATTTATTAACAAATATTTGAAATAGTCAACGAATGATCAAAAAGCTGGCATTTATAGCAGAGGCATACCTCGGTCAAGAAATTAACTTAGCTAATCAACGTCGTAATGTTGCCAGCATTCTATTAACTCATCTTATGAACAGAAATTTGGATGGAGCTTTTTATATTTACTTTGACTAATTATATTTAATATTTAATTATTTAGAAACAATCATAAATATATCTACTTTAACTTAAAAATATATCTACTTTGACTAATTGTTTCTTTTTACATATAAAATAAGCAATAATTTTATTATTCATATAATTGTAAAATTACTTAGTTTATATTTTGTTTTTTTTTTTTTATTATTGATAAACTGTGATATTGTTATCTTATTTACTTAATTTAGTTATTCATATACGTTTAATATTTTAACAATTTCGGATAAAGACGCAAGCACCTTAAGTAACCTTCAGATAATAATCAAATTCTTAGTAATTAATCGTAATTCCAAAGCTCCCGAGATATCCCTAAACGTAAGTTAACATTAAACGGTTTTACATCATTAACGAGACAACTTAATCCATGGATTATCCTCGCCGCTTAATTTCTTGCCTCCCGAATTACTGTACTCTTAATCTTAATACTTAATAAAGTATTCCTAATTAGTTACTTCGAAGTAACTACGAACATAGACATTTCGACCTACGAACATACGATATTTGAAGGCAGAACCCTTTGGAGTGCGACTCTGGACGCACCACCGCCACACCTATTTCTGCCTAAAAACCACTTACCATCTTGTGGACTGTATGAGCGATTGCTACTTCCATATTATAAAAAATATACCTTATATCAGTTAACAATCACTTCTGACCATTCATTTAGCCATACTTAAATTTCACATTTGATTCATAATTCATTATAGGACCACAATTGGTACGGTAGGTACTTTGACTCTAATCTTCCCGAAGTCTATGGTTGCTCAAGTCCTTGAAGTCTATGCTTGCAATATTGCATGTTACGGTACCAATAAGAGTAAATGCTAAGTTCTTATACTTCTGCTCGATTTACTAGTGAACAGTGATAGTAATCACTAGTGAACACAAGCCTATGTAAACAATCATGGGTATAGGTAACCAGTTTTATATTTGAAACAAGAAACACAGTATCTATTTCATATTAAGAGGTCACTGCCGCCCATGAAGAATACGTTTGATGTCCTACCTATGACCAGTTGTCAACGGAAGCGTTTTTGCCACTAAGTAATAAATAAGTTAACGTCTTATATTAGCATATCTGTTTCAACAGACCCTTAGAACATAGCGGCATACTATGATCTCACAACTAGGACAATAAGGGGACAAAGGGAAATGGGGTGAAATTGTCACAATATTTAAGCCTTAAACAGTCCTACCGGTTTTACTATTTCAATATCTCAACTCCTGAAAGGTGGTGGAATACTGAGTTTGACTGGGGAGGTACCACCGTGACACTTATTTGTATCCCTAAGCTGTTCGTCGGGAGCGGCGTCGTAATTGACTTCTGATGGAACCCTATGTGGAGTTTGTTACAGACGTAAATGTACGGCAGTGACCACTTAGCATCTGGTTGACCTATGTACTTTTGCTACTTTTTTTATATAACCTGCACCTTTTTTAATGGGACAGTAATCTGGATGCCAATTTTTATATTTAAAATTACTTACGTGCGTAATTAAGTTATGAAAGTTTACATATTTTTTAATATTGTTCTTTCCAAATAAACATTTACCTGCACCTAAATTGCTTGTACCTAAAACAGTTTTGAGCAAGTAAATAGGTACACAAACCTAAACCTAACCTCAATCAAGTAGGTAGTTCAAAAGCCTACGGATGACGATACCAATTGCTGTGTAATGTCAGTCTTACATCAAGCAAGTGATATTATACAGGAGATGAACAGCTCATATTACACAAGGAGACAAGGGCGTAGCCAGGTACTCTCCAGGGAGGGGCAGATCAAGAATGTTAT
>DWLI01004164.1:0-11104 GCA_018249915.1 Cecropterus dorantes dorantes
AGACTCGTTTTATGCAATAAAATGATTTTCCAAAAATTTTGAAATATGTCACTTTTCTATTTAACCGACGATATATGAAAGTAATTTTAGAAACAAAATTACCACAATCTACTCACAACAATGACGGATTTCGGAAGCCGAACACTCAAAACTAAGAAACGTGTAGAGCAGGCATTAAACCATCAAATTCGATTAAATCGTAACTGTCAGGAACCAATGTAATTCTACAAAAACACGACAGAACAATTTGGGACCACCTTCGAAGATCTCGTCAATGATTCTTTAATATCCACACCCATTATGAAACTTTACACGCGGATATAAACCGTAATCTTATTAGACACAGCGGGTACTTTTGTGCATCAAAAAATTAATATTTTTGTAAGGACGCATCCAAACTATTACATTAAGTTTACGAAGTCATTCCCATAAATTGACCTTTAATTTTTATACACTATTCTGATATACTTATTAACATTCACAGTTTTACAAATTTCATCAACATAGAACCGAATCGTCGTCCTCCTAAGGTATCATTTCAAAATCTCCAAGACTTTAGAAAGGTTGTTTATAAGTTGGTAAATTACTGTTTGATGGTGTGTGGTCCGATGGTTTTTTGTTCGTCAAACTAATGTTGTGAGAATTTGATTACCGTTTTTGTTCGTCAATGGAGTCGTAGACATGTATTAGCTTTGAAGGCGTTTTATTTTTTACTTTAATTGTCTTTTTTGTGTCCATGACTTTCATTTTTTAAGGCGACGATTTCATTTTTTTTATCAATACAATCTTTTTATAAATACCCATCATTTTTTAACTTCTACCTACTCATAATTCTTGTTTTTATAACTATTTCAGCTACTGTATTTGTATGAATAGTGAGGCACATTAGGGGGGAGAGGGGGGGGCAAAATAATGTTTATGAACTTTGACTTACTGAATTGTGACTTCATAAAAGACAAAATCATTGAAACAGAAGTATTATCAAGTAAGAACAACAAGAATGAATTCAGCAGGGTAACTGTTATCAATGAACTGAAGATAGAAGAAACATACGATTTGAAAACTGAAAGTATTATGATAATATACGTGAGTTAAAATGCGCATATGATTATTTAACGTTAGTTTAAAAGCAATAATTAAGTATCAACTAATAAATATGTATTTTATCCTCATCTTGCATTATTTTAAGATTTTCCTTAATTTTATTTGTATTTTGTTGATAGATAATACTATTTTTAGATAAGAGAGAATTATGATATACTTTATACCAAAGGTGGATTAGATATTTTGGAAAATAATTACTGTTATTGACAATTACTAGAAGATTGTTTATCTTTTAATCACTTGTTTGTCTACTTCGATGATATTGAAGGGACTTCCTACAGAAAAAATGCTAAACAAACTTAGATTTTTATCATAAGTGTATAATTTTAAAAGGATTATAGATTCTATCGCTTATTTTTGCTGATCAACAAGACTCATAGTGGTTGATTTTGTGTTGATTAGGGGACTTCCTAACATATATTTATATTTCAAAATTCATTAATTAGACTGTCTAGTTACTTCATACTATACTTAAAATCGTTAGTTATATTAACGGTTGTTATTTTATCGATAAAGTTAAAACATAATATGTCAAACAGTATTACAATCAGGTAGTGAAACCTTTCAGCATTATCCTAGCATTCTTGGTACAGTGCTGAAAAGACTATGCTAAGCCTTGTAGTGGTATCAACCACTAGTCGGAAAGTAGATAATAAAGCAAGATATCCCTATAACCCTGATAGCTTGTGTTGCATAGAGCCCATTCCTAGTAAAACTTCAATGTTATTTCCATATGATTACAAATGCCAAATGAAAGCATCTTAACGTCAGAAGAACTCCATCCGTTCATTTGCTACTTTAATCCTTTTAAAAACATGATCATATTTTTTTGCGTTTTCAGATTATAAGTTCTTTTGTATTTAAAAAAAAAAACGCTTCACGTTAACATTACCCGCCTATTGAAATACATACAAAAGACGTCAAAGTGTCATTAATAAATCTTAATTATTCCACACCTCTTTCCAGCTGTGTCGCTTGTCCAATTTCAAGCTTGTCACGTCACAGATGATTCGAACGGGTTTCTTTTTAACCTTATTTCTTCATCTATGCTTTGAATCCCTTGTACATCTTTCAGCTTTGTTTTTGTTAGTATATTCACAAGTGTTTTAGAATGGCTCATTCCGGCATCTTCATAAGTATTTTATTTCACGGTAACGTTTTTACTGACAGTCATGATTATATTAATTACACTAAGTTACGGGTGAAACATTTAAAATTTCTTTGAAATAAGAATAGTATTTATACTCTTTTTATGCTTCAAAATACGATGTGCCGTGTTAAGTATTTATATTTTCAGGAATATACGTCAATAAAGCGTTAAGGGCTTAATCTCATCTTCATTTTATTTTTGTTCACACCGAGCAATTTCAAGCTTGTCATCTTGCAACCGATCTGAAGTTTCTTTTAAGTCGACGACTTAATCTATTTTAAGAATTTCTTTTAAATCTGTCACATCATTTATTTTTACATTTTGGTTTCTAACGGGTTGGCTTACATCTTTTCGCATCTTTCTTTCTTTCAATAAAATAAAATATATAAGATGTGTTAAGCTTTTAGCATACAAAAAGAGTGTTCTTTATATTTCGGATTTATAGACACCATTTATACTCGTATCAAGATCATGCCAATTTTTTTAGTCTCAGTTTTAAAAAATATGTACTTTGTTTTTAAACCTTGAACCGTATGATATCGCTATGAAAATGAAAACGCACAATTTTAACGTATTTAGGCATTTTATTCCGGTATAATACTAAGTTGTGCTAGTACAGCTCATTATAGTAGAACATTACACAAGAATCCCAAATCCAACTGATTGAAATATTGGTTTGTTTATTGCGTTTACTTAGAGTAATATCTTCAAATTACGCGACTGATAGTCAATAAGTTATGTCGTGAAACAGGCTTTGAGCAATTTATATCAACTCAATTACACCGGAGAGATTAACATTTAATAGGTTATAATCACCATGAACTGCCGTACCATTTTTATGGAAGTGGAAAAGACTTGAACAGTTTAAGTGATATTAATTGAACGCGCGTAGCCCCGCGGCTTATGAAGATGGCAGCCGGTCTACAAAGTTAAGCTTCATCAGTCGTGGTCGGGAATTGGATGGGTGACTGCTAGTGGGCTCATATTTTTCTGGGCGGAGGATTTTTATTATTGGATAGTAGTCCTCAAATGAAGATCTTAGGACTAGTTTAAATTAGTCTGATAAGGGATAGCAAGTACCTTTCGCTACCAATTCATATTGGGACAATGCCTAAAGTACCTTTATATGAAAATAATCTTCAAAGAATTGTGTAGTTCACATAAATAAAAAAAATACAAATTTCCTAACACATTAATCACGCGTTGAAAATATATACTTTTTTATAAGTAGACAGGCGATAGGAAATATTTTCTTATCGCACCCTGTTAAGATTTATTTTTTCCGAAATGTCTATATGCCACGTCACTTGGTCGTTGGTCTTCTAATTATCTCATCCAAAACTGCGGAAGCAGCGTTTGAAAAACTGTCTACCAAAACCGCTGGGGATTTTTCAAGCGTTTCCTGTTCTATAATAAGCGTGTCTGGGACTTTCTTAAAATAAACTGAGGTTAATATGGAGAATGAAGAATTGGCTATAATTCTCAGCTCAGTAAGAAATATGTCTGGTAAAATAAAAAAAAAAAACAGTCAAGTTCGAGTCAAGCTCGCTCTTGAAGGGTTCCGTACTGTTTTAAATAAAAAAACGACAAAAAGAATCACGTTTGTTTTATAGGAAATTCCTTCAATATTTATTCCAATCTATTTTTGATACATGTGGCTATAGCGGCAATAGAAAATATCATCTGTGAAAATTTTAACGGTCTAGCTATCACTGTTGATGAGATACAACCTAGCGACAGACAAACAAATGAGCAGAGTCTTAGTAATATGGTTCCGTTTCTACCCTTTCCCCATCTTTTTCCCCTATTTACTGACGCTATATTCAAAAATTATGTTACTCCTATGTCCTTTGTTACTTTATAAATTTAATCGATTCTAGTGATATCATATGTCACAATCCGTCAAGCCGTTTTAGCTGTAGCGCCAAATAATTACATCGAAACATACATACATCAAAAAATATTACCATCCTGATGCAGTCTGGTAAAAACAAAGATGCAGTACAAAACTCACAAACAAACATGAGTATGTACTACCAATATAAAACGTAAATAGTAATGTTTACCTAAGATTCAGTCGACACAGTCACGGCCAATTTCATCCAGCTCGTAACTCCTAATGCTGTTTACATTGGATAGTCATTTAGGGCCAAATTACTTTATTTATGCTAATTAAACGACTTTGTGTGCGTTGGTCTTTAATAGCCTTTTAATTCCGAATTCAGGTATTTATTAGTGTTACTAACGTTAATTATATAAAAGACATTATGTTTGTAATTTAATTCTATTTGTAAATAAGCATGTCTCTTTTTCATAAGTGGTCACTGCCATTTGTGGACATATTATATGTATAGATAAATACTAGTTGGACCAGAAATATGTTTCTCTTTCGAGTTTTGAAGATCTGCATAATGTAGATATTAAAAATGATATGGATAAAAAGAAGGTTCTCAGATAAGGGGGTGGTAGCGGTCTGATAGATTTTACGAGGAGGCTGGAGACGTCCCATTTCTAAAATTTTGTTATAAGAGCGAAGGACTCAAGTTAAATGCAAATAAATTAGAATTTTGAATTTTAGATTTTCGATCTACCACTGTTTTTAAATAGGGTCATTAGGTAATTTCACTAATAAAATTGAAGTCTTTAACAGATGCATTGGCCTAATACTTAATAATAAGAAGGGCTTTATCAAGAGAAGTCTTGAATCGCACTATTCCGTTACTTTCCGTGGATGTTGTAGGAAGCAATTAAAAGACAAAATCCAGGAGATGGGTATTACATTCCTATTAACCCATTGCGGTTACCAATACGTATGCCATGAAATAATGTATATTCTATTTAAGACTTATATTCCTACGAGGTGTGCTACGCGGTTCCACCCGCTACAAAATAAGAAAAAAACAAACAAAAAGCGTGATGTTTTAAAGCCTATAGCCTTCCTCAATAAATTTACTATTCAGAACAAAAAGAATCTTAAAATTCGAACCAGTACTTCCTGAGATTAGCCCGTTCAATCAAACAAACTACTGCTTTATTATATTAGTATAGATATATATTAATGAATTCAAACAAATCTGCATTAAACAACAATAAATAATATTATTTCATAAAAGACATACTATTTCGTAAAAGAAACAATAATCTCCCGAAGCTATGTTATCATAAGCACAAACGTACTTACATTATTAAAAAAGGTAAGATAAAGATTAAGTGGAATTCACAATTATTACAACCATAAAAAAATAATAAAAGTAAACCTTACATGTTATTGCTGTTCCTAATCTAGTAGCGAGCAACGTCGTAAAATGGATCTAGTTTTACACGAGAAACAGGTAAATATAGAATACTGACAAATATAGAACATAAAGTTTCTATGCAATAACACTTCGTATCTTGTAATGTGGCTCTTTTATCAGTATCTATCTACAGGATACGAGAAAGGTGCAAAAAGGGGTCCTTGAGGGAGCCTTTTTACTGGAGTGCAAGGTAGCTTATGTATGCATGTGTCAAATCAACGAATAGTATTTTTTTTTGATTTTCTTTTGTTATATTACCTTAGCGATGGTAAAAATGGACTGAACAAAGCTATGTTTTTTAAGTTAATTTATACTATGACCACCCCTCTGATGGAGCAGTCAATATACCGGTCTGACACACAGTTTCATATCGATAAATATATCAATAAAATAAAAATCTGAATTATTAGCACAAATGAATTTTTGAAGGATTATTATAAAGCAGAAACATATGATAGTGTTTTAACTAATTGCTCCAAAGTAGTTGGGCCTGATGGCAATTGTCCATACTGACATGCTTGTTAAGTAGTAGTTTCAAAAGATATAATTCACTGTAACAACATGCCGTCAGGTAGCCTTATCGTCTAGCTGTCTGTTGGTTTGTCTAAATAGATAAGCAGACAAACAAACCAACACATACAGACAGTTATCTTAGAAAAATAAAACTGATTTTGAGGGACTCTTACATATTTTAAGTAAGTAACACTTCTTTTATCCCAAATATACATTACTAGCTTATTTCTGTATGCCCACCAGGTTTGGTCACGTTTACCACGGTAATTAGTATAAGTGCTAAGTCAGGTCATAAACTATCTATATGCATTGTTTCATCCAAATCTGACCAGTAGGTTTTCCGTGAAAGTATCACAAGCATACATCCTCACAAACTTTCGCCTTTACAATATTAATAACAGTAAGATGGTAAGATAAGATAAAGACATAAGACTAGTAACATAGGATTAGAATGTAGAAGTATAGTTCGACCGAGAAGGTACCACCGCCACATCTATTTCTAGTGTGAAGCAGATTTTGCGTTTCGATGGAAGGGTGTGGTTGTCGACTTCCTGAGGCGACTTAGTGCTCAGGAGAATCATCATATCTGTGTCGGACTTCAGATAGAATTCATGTTCTATATTAAGTTACTAAGGTGGACTTTATGTTCGTTACCTATTTCAGTAAAAACAAAAAAAAAATTCAAAACATGAACGCAATCTCGTATGGAATCCAAATAACCATTGGTAATGATGACATCGTAAACCAATTTCTATATTTGATACAATTCCAGCAACAGTACTAGGTCATCGCGGAACATGTTACAAGAAAACAATATTTACAATACAAGGTATACAAATGAGAGCAAGTTGTAAATAACTTCGGCATTCCTTTAAACGTTAACCGATGCGTAAACCTTTGTACTAGAAATGTGCCAAGTAAATTGACTACAATCATAAATAGAAATATCGCCACTAAATAGTCCAGTCAAATAAGGTCTGAAATCAAAATTTTACACTCAACTTTTAAATTTTGATATAATGTAGTTCTAATGATACAAAACCGATGTGTAAAGGTTTCCCCCGGCAAGGGTTGAAAAAAATGTCAAAAGTGTGTTGTCGCAATTACTTGAAAACTAAAAATTAGACAAAAAAAGTCGTGTTAAGAGTTTTGAGACCGTCAAATTTTAGATAAAAAAGGTTCAATGACTTTTTTCCTTCGATCAAAATTCAAACCGATCTGAAAGTTCTTGAAAATAAGTTGTGTTAAATTTACCAATTTGCACTTGGCCAGTACAATGATCAGTATATGGCCACTCACAGTTATAAGTAATGTTAAAAAATAAAACCGTACATGTTAAGGCACTAAAGGTTACCTATCCTAATCCAGATATAAGATTAAATCTAAAAACAGATGCCGGTGATACCACCAATGCTGCAAAAGCATACTATCATAAGCCAGAAATAAGTATTGTTGAAAGCCAGAAATAAGCACTGTTACAAGGCAGAAATAAGCACTGTTGCAAGCCACAAAAAAACTTAGCGGAAGTACAGAGACAATCTCTACACCTATTTTAGAATAAAAACTGAATCTCCAAATATTCGTATTGTCTAATTTGTATTCGTATTTTGACTAAATAGAAATCAAAGTTACAAAATATATTTTTATTGTCTCTGTTTCTAATCGCCACTTGTCACGTATCGGTAGGCGTGCTATGCGTGCGTCAGCCACCCATTCCCGGTAGTTAAACTGCAATTAGCGAGATAAAACTTAACGTGGAAGTTCATTTCGTTCATTACGTCACTTCGGATTCGATGACAGTTTAAGCTTTCTTTTTTATTTGGTTTTGCCAATTGTTTGAAGTTTCTGGGAACACTGCCGTAACTTTAATTTGATCGTGTACTCGTGTATTTGAGTTTGAAGATGTGGTAGAGCCATTATTAGATTATTACATTTTATAGAGACATTATTACATTTATTAGATTTGTATGAGACTTCACATAATAAAATACTTTGAATTAAATACTGAACGCTATATTGCGTTCAGTATTTAATTCAAAGTATTTTACCTACCTTATTCTAGGGCAAATTTTTTACTACCTACTACCTACCGCTACCTACCTACCTATAGCTACTACCTATTTACGAAAGCGGTACTTTCGTAAATACAGAATAAAGATATCTGTTAATTTCAATATTTACCAGAATTTTACTGAAACTAACCTGTATTTACAGTAACGAAAGTAAATACAGGCAACTTCATTTCCTAGTAACATAAACATTTATCTCACTGGAGAATCAAACAGAGAATGTTAAACTAAGATAAACAACGAGGAATTTCATCAATAATTATCCAATCAAACGCTAGTCGAAGGCCAAACTCGAATCTATTAACGACGTTTGGACAATTTCTCCCAATCAAACAGAATTAACCAACTTGGCGTGAGTCATTGTATCAACTAGCTATGCTTCACGGTTTTACTCACGAAAACAAGATATTATTATATTATGTAAACAATACACCCGATTAAAACTGAAATTAGCAGTTGAAGTTTTTATTGTTTATGAGTTTTTTTTTGGAACTTAAAGCTGATAATGAGTTTTCGTTAAATGGTGATATAAAAGTAGTGTATCTTTGGGCTGTAGAACATGCCAAAGTAATAGACATACATATAAACATACAAAAATTCATACATACGCTCTAAAAACATTACCCTCCTTCTCACGCAGTCGGGTAAAAATAAACAAATCTTAATAATTTTTAATAGAGTAAATTAATTTAACGGAATAAAAAGTGAATAATACCTCAACCCTTTAAATAAAATATTGGTGCTTTGGATTGATACTTCAAACACACAGACAGACAGTCAAAATAAAAAGGAATAGAAATTTCTATTATTACCTATAATCTGTTCAGACTATATAGTAAATATTTGCTAAGTATAAACATGCTTACATTATTATTATTCGTATGAATAATGTGAGAGAATTTGATGATACACAGGCTATCTTCATTGTTTACAAACGGATCAAGGAATATCAGTTTTGTTTAACTTTTCTACAACAAAACTGTACATTAGCTCTATATGAAATTGCATCCATGTGCCGCAGTGGCCACCATCAGGTGGACCTCAAGCTCGATTGCTACTTAAGCCTGTTAGAAACTCATGCACAAGTTTTATAGTGTTTGTTTTGTAAAGTTATTGAATTAAAAAAATCAGTTTAATCTAACTTTGGCTCCATTCGTTTAAACAATTGTCGCAACAGTAGTTTGCAGTTCGTTTGATGACAATTAGAATTCTTGCATGTCGTGTGTTTTCTTGTATTAATATTTGTGATTGTTAGAATTATCTTGTAATCAAGATACTTGTGATTGTTAATTTGCGTTGTTTAATAAGTAAGCCCTTATCTAAAAATCGAAGTTTTATTAAGTGATGGTACTTTGTATTTCAAGTCAGGTGATATCACCATCATACTAGGTGGTAGAACCATTGTAGTTCGAGAGGGGAGGTACCACCGCCTCGTATTTCTAACGTGAAGCAATTTTGCGTTTCGCTTGAAGGGCGTGGTTGCCGACTCGCTTAGACATGCGTCTCAGGGCTAAAAAGTAAACAATGCGTCAACGCATCTGTAATCGACTTCAGATAGAACTCTTCTATATGATATTGCTTACAGATGTCCATGGGCAGTGACTACCTGCCATCAGATGAACAGTAAGCTGGTTTGCTATTTCAATTAGATTAACAAAAACCAATTTTAAGCATTGCCATAGTTATTTTATTCACAATTTGTTTTTGTTTCACTGTAGGCATAGTTATTATATACATCGGGTTCATGTTGCATCATACGCCCACGATTTGATATAATACTGCGACTCAATTCTCCCCGACTATACAGTTAATGTTATTTGTTTATGATCTGGCACGTCACGGGACATATAAAAACGTACATTATCTTCAAGTTACGAATGTGGTAGAACTCTTTGTGGTTTCACATCGGAAGTACCACAGCCATACCTATTTCTGTCTAATAACAGAAGTGTTATGTGCTGCTGTGTTCTGGTCTGACGGGTGTGGTAACGGAGATATACTTTTCTGAGGCATTCCATCTTAGTACTTAGGGGTAGCAACGCATCTGTGGCTAACCTTAGGTGAGACTTTGATCTTGCCTAGGGTTGATTACCGATGTCCATGGATGGCACATAAATAAAGTTACATAGATTATGTGAAACATCATCTAATATGTAAAATTGAAATAAATATAAAATTGAAAAGCAAGTTTTCATGTAATCCACCTGTTAGGCTACTGCCGCTCGTGGACAATTGAAAACAACTTCATAGAGGACAGGAGTCCTATCTGAAGTGAATCACAGAAGCGTTGCTACTCCCGAGGACAAAGATGGTCGTCATCGCCTCAAGATGGAGGTATCTTTCCATCGACCCGAGTATGAAAGTAGCAATAAGCATGCAGTTCACCAGATAGTATGTGGCCACTGCGCCCCCCTCTGGCGTAATCAATGAACCAAATAAAAGTTGTAATCAACCTCGGATAAGATCAGTCTTACCTAAATGTTAGCCACATGCGTTGCTACCTTGGAGGTCTAAGTTGGAACGCTTCGAATTAGTATAACCTAACCTAACCTAACCATTGCCTTCAGAGCAAAACACAGCCATGCATAACGTTGCTGTTATTTCCATGAATTATGCTCCACAAGAGAATTGTCAAAACAGTGCTTTAAGAAAATAACTCAGTAGTACCTAATTCTTAATGAGTAGCAATATGTATAAAAATATTAATACAGTTTTAACGTTGTTGCATGACTAACAGCAAGGAAGGAAAAAAAACACTGCTGTTATAAGGCAGAAATAGGTGTGGCAATGATGCTTACGAAATTGAACCACAAAGAGTACTACCACCTTTAAAATACTCGTTCTACTACCTTGATGATGAAGTTCTTGGACTTCTGGACTTAACTATTTTATCGCCTGCTTACACAAGAGAGAACATAGTGTTGTTTTAGGGCACTTCGTCTTAGAAATCATTAAGAAACTCATTAAAATAA
>DWLI01004165.1:0-11102 GCA_018249915.1 Cecropterus dorantes dorantes
GTTTTCGTGAAAATCAATAATATGAGTGTTTTTTTTTTTAATATTCATATTGCATTGTGCAGTAGTATTGAAATACTACCAAAATCTGTTAAAAAATGCATAAAAAATTGGAAAAACCGTGAAAAAAGCGATGATGAAAAAACCGTGAAAAAAGTGAAAAAAGCGAAAAAATTCCAACGCCATAAGCACCAGAATCGTGTCAGGAATCCAAATTTTTAATATTCGATACGCTGTTATTTACACCCTATATATTAGAAACCATCAGATAGACACAAACACCTTTATTTTCTAAAAGTTTGGCGCCAATAGCTCGCATAGTGACGGAGCTATGTGATTTAAAAAAGTGTGAGCCACTGTTCCAACAAAGCCTCTATACATGGGTTACACAACATATACATGGGTTATGATATGGACTGCACGTTCGTTTGCTGATTTAATTTTGATTTTTTATTAAGCGAATATAAGTCGAGACTGTCGAAAAGTAGTTAAATGAGATTTTTTTCGCCAACAATGAATGAATATATATGTGTTCACTATTTGTATACATATGCATTTACTTTTTTTTTAAATCCTGCGACATCATCATCCTTTAGTGCGGTAAAAATCCCACATAACCCGGTGTCGCTCCCATAGCGTCGAGTACCTTTTGAGGTTTTCTCCTCAAAAAGAAAAAAAAATGGCCTGCACTTAAAAACGAAATTAACCAATGTTTTCATTCTAGGTGTTTTTGGATAACACTGTATCTTTTCATGATTACCTATACTTAACATAAAAAATATCTATCTTAAAAAAATATTTATATATCTTTTCAGAGTGCCCGCCGATCATAAGTAAGATAGATTGGGATGCTACAAAAACAATGCGTGGTTACTTTCTTACCCCGCCAACAGACTTGGTCATCATCATACACACGGTTACACAAACATGTTCTGATGACATCAGCTGCGCCGAAATTGTAAGGGGTCTTCAGAAAATCCACAAAGACGAAGCGCAACTATTCGACATCGGGCCATCGTAAGTATTTTCATTATATACTTGTAGGGTTGCCATCCTTTCTTGCAGGAATTAAAGTATATTGGCTATAAACGGTATAAAAATTACGAAGTAGATAACAAAATAAAGTACAATTTATGTTGTTCAAGTTGTCTATGGCACAGACCTAAATTAAAACATGCATGCGTGAATTTTTATAAGTATATATTTATAGTATTTTATCATTCATTGAATTGTTAATTAAATCAGATGATTGATTATCTTTATTCAGACGCAATTAATTAAATAAGTACTCATCAAATAGATACCTGTTATACACATAATTCTTATAGGTACTGAAGGCAGTCCAAGGTATTACATCACTTAATTAAAATTGCAGATATCATATTAATTATAGGCGACGTCAATTAAATTAATAATTTCCATACATAGTAAACACTGTCGATTACAATTACTTATTTTCTGTTTGTTGTTCACGCGCCTTTCAAGTTCCATCTTCCTTGATCGTTAAAACCCAAGAATTATTGCATATATTCAACTGTTAATTGTATATCGATCTAGATGTAGGGTCATTAAAATATATGGTATCGTATGTAGCTGTATGACATACGCAAGACCAACATTATACTTGATCATCTAATAACAAAAAACAATCCGATCGTGTTTACGACTGAACAATCGATGCGCGACTAAATAACTAAAATCATTTATAAGTAATACTTATTTTGGTTTCCACAAGATACCAAAATTTCCGATGATGTCAAGGTATTCTAGAAAATTGTATTTCAGTCAATAGAATAAACTACAAAATTAGTACATATCGATACTGACTGGTTGACAGTACGCGCATTAACGTTGACTAAACTGTTTGATCGTCATGAAATCTCGCAAGCACACTCGATTAAACTATGCCAAAACAAGAGACCCGATATAATGTCATATTTTTTTTATTGCTATCTTGCGGAAATATATCATTACTATCCATTGTCTACGCTACTCCAATTCACTAAGTGAATGTTGTTTATTTTATTTATGCGAGTTGATTCACAATTAATATTCACGTAAAAATATTATCGTTTGTCTGTGGCGGTGCTGATTTCTACGTTGTGTTTATTGTAGGGTCGTAGCATCCTAACGATACGACTCATATCTTCCCTGCAAATCCGTGTTATTGCGCTAGCGATTTTTCATTTCTGATATTCCTGCTCGAACCAATAAAGAATACAAGCCAAATATAAATGGTTTGTAAAATGAAGGAAAGTTAACTAATTACCGAGTTACTAGACCATCTTAAAAGTTTTACAAACTATGACAAGGTTTCGTTAGAATGGTGTAGATCCCGATTGACTCACCAACATGAGATAGCACGTTATTCTTCATAATTGACAGCGCATGAATTCAATTAGAGCCCCTGTTTAGGGTATCGAAATCAAGAGTAGCCTATAATTTGACCAGGTAGATAAACTATATCCATGCAAAATTTCGAGTAAATCGGGCCAGTGGTTCAATATAACATTATATACAAATAGGTACACATATGTATTTACCCAATCCTCAAAATCCCTTTTAAAAAATAATAAATAAATATTAGCTTCTAATATTATATAAAAATAAGTAGACACTTCCAATAAACACTAACACACAAGCTAATAGAAATTTTATTTCCAATGTTTACAGATTTTTAATAGCAAGCACCGGCAAAGTATATGAGGGTAGAGGTTGGAACAGCGTGGGTATCCATACGCCCGGTTTCAACAATCAATCTATTGGAATCGCCTTTATTGGTAATTTTAACAGTAAGTTGACATAAAGCACTCTTGTTTAAATCTCGAGAGTAGCAACGCATTTGTTTCTACATTGACATGTAAGGTGGTAAAGTCAAATGTATGGAATTAGCAAACGAGAATGCAGCCCACCTGATGGTAAGTGGCTACTTCCGCCCATGGACATATGTAATCAACCCTAGGTAAGATCAAAGTCTCACCTAAGGCTATCCACAGATGCATTGTTACCACTTCGGACCAGGATGGAATGCCTCGAAAAGTATGTCTTAAGGGAGACATACCTTTTGAGGCCACACCCTTCAGACCTGAAAACAGCAGCACATAGCACTGCTGTTATAAGACAGAGATAGGTGTGGCGGTGGTGCTTCCGGAGTCGAACCACGAAGATCTCTACCACCTTCTACCTAACCTAACCTTATATCAATTGTATTTATTTTTATTCTATAAAACATAAATACATCGTAATAAATCCCATACAAGATTAGGGTATTACCTGAGCTTGGCCACAGATGCGTCCCTTCCCCTGAAGACTAAGTTAGAACTTAATAAGTAGGTAGTCTTCCTTACAAACCAAAATAGGGCAAAGCCTAACATTGACTTCATTAGGCAGAAATAAATGTAGCGGTGGTGTGTAGGGCGTTCTACCACCTCATCCTATTTACCACCTGCAACATCCACTAGTAGAGAAGAATCGAATTTAAAACCTATCTTATGTTAAACAGAACCCAGTATAAACTCGTTTAATGTTTTTTTACAATCAATAATTACACATAAAGCACTATTGTTGTATTAGAACTGAATATCGTCATGTTAACTATAACAAGAACAAGCCAAGTAGGTATTACAATCGTATTACCTATGTTTAAAAAAAGCCAAACAAACACTGAAGATTATATTCCATTTTTCAGATCAAGAGCCAACCCAAAAATCTCTCGACGCATGCCAAGCTTTGCTTAAATGCGGAGTGGGGAAGAAACGATTGACAGCTAATTATAAACTAGTAAACCACAATCAACTCATCCCAACTGAAAGTCCCGGGAAGAAGCTAGCCAGCAAAGTAACATTATGGGAAAACTTTAAAGAGGACGTCACTGAAATTAAGAAACGAGTACATTTCCCTCTTTTTTACTTCCCAGTCATCAATTTGCTAAGTACTCAATCTAACGACTGCAAAAGCTAAACTAAATACATAGTTTGTCATAAATTGTTATCTGTAGGACATTTACAGTTATGTATAGGAAACCTATAGTACTTTATAGTGTTTAGAGTACATTACGAGAAAAGAACGACATTAGTTAGACCAAGAGTTAATTTATTTCATCTATAACCTTTACCTTTCAACTATAACATTACTTGTTAAATAATATATGATTAAACTTTCCAGGCTGATTACAAGGTACTCACGAAAGAACCAGAAGGTAAACAGGAATTAAGGAACAGTGATAATACAGGATTGATACTGACCGAACCGCGGAAAATTGACTTTCTCTCTAACTTAAGGTACAGTTTTTTGAATTAATACTTTCCATGGGCGTATATAATGATTAAGGGTTCCCCGCCTAGCATAATAGTAAAAATAACAATGCTTCAGAAAAAATCTATTTAAGTATCTATTTCCAAAATTGTCGTCGACGTAAAAACTGGCAAACCATTTAATACCCTCCTTCTGACGCAGTCGGGTAAAAAAAACAATTCAATTTAATATTTAAAAACAACTCTACCATTGCTATTTTCAGGGACGGAATCAAGGAAGTGGTAGATAACATACACAAGTTAGCGGTTCAGACACTAGATACAACTGAATCTTTTACAAGACTTGTGACAAACCAAGCCGGCAAGTTCTTTGAATCATTCGGATCGTCCCTTAACAATCTTAAGAATCTATTCAATTCAAATGTCAGTAAATTCACCGGAATACCGGGAGTTGGCAAATGTATTAACGTATGTATAAAATGTGATTTTTATACACGAATAAAATTTTGTACACGAATAGGCTTATTTATGGACTATCTTTAAAAACTTATTTTCCAGAAAATCCAAGGCAAAGCAAATTCTGTCTACGATAAAACAGATTCGAATACACGTGCTTGTGCTGATCGAAAGATCAACCAAATTAACGCTATGGTAAAGCAACTCGGCGCAGCGGCTTCCGATGCCATCAATTTCTCAAACACTGCGGTAGAAAACACGAAGAATTGCACAGAACTAAATTATGGAATTGAAGCAAACACCAAATCTTGTCTCAATTCTGTTACCAAACAAACCCAGAGTTACACTAATAACTTCCAGTCACTAATTACTCATTCTGTAAGTATGTACAGTATATTCCTATTCATAAAAAACCGCTTAGTAAAGGTAATTTCAAATAAACCTCAGGGGTTGCAATATATCTGTGGCTAACCTTAGTTAAGACTTTGATCTTCTCTAGGGTTGTAATAAAAATTATTATCACTGCTGAACCTAAACACCTGAGAGTTCTCTATAAAAATCTTTGATGTGTGAAGTCTACCAAGTTGCACTTGGCCTGTCCCAGCGTCGTTGAAAATGAAATAAAATTAAAACTATTGTTAGAAGCATTTTGGATTACTTACAATTGATTATATATTATGTACTTAAGGCGAAACATCTTTGACCTATCGCTATATATAATACTACCTTTCTCTTTACAGCTTGAGTCCATCAAAAGTTCTATTGATACCTTGCCAGACCAACTTTCTTTGTGCTCTGAGAAATCTCTAAAGGATGCTAGTGCTGAAACCTCCAAATTAGTAACAAGCCTTCCAACTTGTACCGCTTCGAGCGGTCTCGGACTTTTTGAAAATATATTTGAATAATTACGTTAAGTTGTCAATTCATGGTCAATTATACTGTCTAGAAGTTTAATGTACCTAAATGAGCAAATGAAATAAAAAATTATAAGCAAAATTTCTATTTAATTTCCTGTAAACATCAATGTGGTCCACGAATCGTGTTACTATAAGATGTACTCCATTTTAAAAATACAC
Source organism: Cecropterus dorantes dorantes (assembly GCA_018249915.1). NCBI lineage: Eukaryota > Metazoa > Arthropoda > Insecta > Lepidoptera > Hesperiidae > Cecropterus > Cecropterus dorantes. Next base: position 5,783 of record DWLI01004165.1, read on the forward strand.
ATTCGACACATATTTAGTTATGAAATAATAGTGTCCGACCGAAGGTCGGTGTTTGGCTGAAGCCTAAGCCGATTGTTCGGCCGAAGCCGAAGTTTCAAAAACCATGACAAAAATGAGAAATTGTAGATAAAGATCGATGTTGATTGGGTATAGATAACTTTTAGAGCTGATTAAAATTTATTTACTACTTTTCTAAAATAATAACAGTTCTGTGTGAATTTCATGCATACCTACTTAGGACCTACCTACCTAGCGACGCAAGGCCCATCTCCATCGCAGTATCATGCACCTATTCGTTATAGTCCGTTCAATTTAGGCACTTGCTAGAACCTTCGGCTTCAGCCAAAAGGTTCTAGAAAGCGTCTAAATTAAATTATATCTAACGCATACAGGATAGGATACCGCGATGTAGATGGTGACGCGCAAGGCTACGCGAAAACTCCATTCTGGGCTTAAATCGCCAGTTGTGTATGAAATTTACATTATTCGAAATGTTATCGTATTAGAAAAGTAGCAGTCAGTAATGAGCTCTAGAAGTTATTTATGTTCAATCAACATAGATCTTACCTACAAAAGTGTAACTTAACGTCGTTAAACCTTTAACCTTTCACGTCGCATTTGTCGGACAAAAATTTTCGCCAGTCTTATATTTACGACCAAATGCAAAGGCTCGTTTAATCCGCGTTTTTTAATTTAAATACGCTGTATTCTATCAAAAACATTTTTTTAAATAAGTAAATAGTTCATTGCTGCACAAGGTTATAGCGATTGGAAAAAACATAACTATTCTGTATTCCTTCTCCTAGGAAGATGTATCCCCCCGCCCTCCCCAAACACACACACCAAAATCCTAAATCAACCTGTGTGCAACTAACGTACCTGTCGATGGTCGTCATGACCTGTAATGGCATCATCATTACCGGTCATAAGGTAATTCATAGTAGTTCTTTTTATCAGATTGCAATAGGAAACTAGCATACAGTCCACCTTATAGTAAGTGTTTGCTGCCATGGACATCTGCAAGAAATGTAATATACAACAGGGGTTCTATCTGAAGTCGATCACAGATGCTACTCACAAGAACTCGTCTCATATATAAATGACAGAAATTTTAACAGAATGCGGTATAGGTATGATAATTTATCATACCTATACCGTACATGCAAGCTAATAAAAAAAAAAACAAAGTTACAGTAGGTATAATATGCTTTAATTTGTTATCGTACTAGAAGATTATAATTTCATCGAGGACACATGGCATGACGGCCGCCATCAACTGGTAGGGTGGCACCTGTGATATTACTTGCACCTTCACTAGCCAAAAATACAATGACAGATGAAACTTCTTTAGCATCACCCGGTCTACCTATAGCATGAGTATCAGCGCATTTCTTCAAAAACTCTTGGTATTGCTCATCATTCATACTTGTTTTCTTATGTATGCCTGTAGTTATAACCCCAGGGTTAACAGCGTTCACACGAACACCTTTTAATGCTAATTCTAGCGCTACGCATCTTGTAAATTGGTCTAATGCAGATTTAGACATACAGTAAGCTAGCACGTTCGGAAAAGACCTCATACCAGTCACGCTAGATACATTTACGATACTGCCCTTTGTTTTAATCAAATGCGGTGTCGCTAGCATAGTTAAGTGATAAGGGGCACGCACATTTGTATTCATAACTCTGTCATATTGTTCCAGCGAAGTCGTTTCTATTGAACCTGATTCCAAAATTCCTGCGTTGTTGACAAGAACATCTAATTGTTTGTAATGATCAATGGTCGTCTTCATAATATTCTCGACGTCACTTTCCTTATTCATGTCAGCTATAATGATCAGAGGCTGCAACTTCTTTGGAGAGCAATCTTCGCATTGTTTCGCTACTTTCTCTAAGTTTTCCTGATTTCTTCCTGTCACCACTAAGTTCGCTCCGAGCTTGGAGAAGTCATATGCTGTTTCAGCTCCAATGCCTGAACTGGCGCCAGTTATAAGTACAACTTTGTCCGTAAACATTTCCCTGTTTAAATAAGATTTTTCATTTAACATTTAACATAATAAAATAAAAAAGACGAAATTATCAAAGGTTCACTGAGTTACATAATTTTTGTTGCAAACTGCTTAGTTAAAATTTCCATATTGATAGTGCATCTATAAATAAAATTTATGTCTACAATGTTATCATTGTTTAGAGAATATGTCTAGATAACATTGTAATCGATTTCGTTCAAATGTAAAATCTCTAAAAACACTAAAATCTCTAAAATTTATTGATCAAAGATTCCAAATTAAAATAATTTCATAATAGAAGTGTATTTATTTTGGTGAAAATATATTTAACAACTAATAATAATGCATTTATTTCCACACAAAAGGGAGATGGACAAAATACAGCTAATTATAAAAGATTATGGGCAAAAGGTTGTGACTCAGCTTCACCTGCGACAGGACCAGGTCCCATGAAGCACTGTTTTTCAGCTACCCCTTCTCCCCATGTTATTAGGCGGGAGTAATTTAAGCATTGGGCAGGAGTGATTTGAACTATTTTTCTGTATTTGTTATGCTTTTTATATGTTCTAAACCACGGGTCACACAACCCTTTTTCAGAAAAAAATTAAAGTAAAAACTAAACTAGCATGACGTAAACCTGATCATAATGGCCACTACCTCTCAAGGACTTATCTTATCAACCGTGGATAAGATCAAAGTCTTACCTGAGTTGGCCTGTGGCCATGTAGGATGCTACGTCTGAAGAGTAAGTTAGAACGCCTCAGATCTGTATGTTTTCCTTACCACATGCTTCAGACCAAAACACAGATGCATGTAACATTGCTGTTTAATAGGCAGAAATAGGTGTGGTGGTGATGTATCTGGTGTAAAACAAGGCTTTTCTTTTTTACCACCTTTGAAACTTCCTTATTTAACTTTATAGAGTATCATAGGATAATAAATCTATTTATTCTAAAAAATTATATAATAAAAAGAATAAGTGAAAGCGAGAAAAAAAGAAAATTTGTAGTTGTGAAAATGAAAAGATGAAGTGATTTAACTCCTACTACTAACTATTAGAAGCTAGGGAAGAATGTGTTATGTCCTAGTTGTGTAACATTTAAAATAAAAGAATTAAGCCACTATACAACAATGATTGGAAGATTCAGTTATCACATAAGGCATTTAGGTTTTTACATATTATTTGAAATAAATAAATAATTCCATTACCATTGCCATTTTTTAACCAAAATATCTATTTAAATATGAAACATATTTATAAAATCAGCCAATAATTATAAAAAACTAGTTGCTACAGATGACAGACAGCCTTCTGGACATAGGTATTTGGAATAATAATCCTACATCTTCGTCTGTCCTTTAAAAAAAAACATAAATATTAAAGCGCCAACATTACAAATTACCTATTTGTCACATATTACTTATGTTTTCAATTACACGGTTTTACCTGCTTTAAAAAATATCGTAATTTTTCCCATCTCCATTCACTTCTTTTTCCGCGCTCTTGCAATATAAAAACCTCCATAGTTCATTTTCACATACATATCCGTAACGGATCTCTTGCTTAAATAATAGAGCATAAGAGGGGCTCTAAAGAACGTTTCGGCTGTTTTGGTAACCTGTTTCACATTGATTTGATAACTACGCAAGTAACGTAAGTAATTTAATCCCGGCCTTAATAAATGGTTAATCGAACCCAACTTGTTTCTTTCAAATCCAGCTGGAAATTTTCTAATTATCTCATTTGATCTAATACGTATCTCATAAGATCACCTAACCGATATGTACTTAGAAACCACATAAAAACAAACTCGTAATAAAAATTGCACTAAGCACTATCCGAACACGAACAAGTTATTAGTATTCATTGACTTAGAAAGAATTAGAAAAAAAAACAAAGGTTATAAATAAAATATGTCAGTACCTAATTAAGAAAAACCACAGAACTTAAAATGTTAAACTACTCTTGTCTCGCTGCCACACAAACTACAATGTAAAATTTGATTAAGATAAAATATCGCGGTGATATTAGTAATTAATACATATAACTTTATAATAATATAATTATCGCAATAATATGGCACAAGAGTGCTGAACTGAGTGACGTGCCCTGACGTGAATTAAAATTGTACTCCGTGATAGAATGGTATTGCCAGATAATAAAGCCATATAGTGCACATTATGTAACAAAAATGTATTATCAATTTCAACAAAACAATTACAACAAAACTTATTTGTGATTATAAAACAAAATCTATTTATAAATCTAAATAAACATTATTTGTTTGATGTCCAAACATTTATTTTACGGTAATGTTAGTATACATAATGTGAAATAATGTTTTAGTAATTAATCAAGCACGTTATTATTCATGCTATTATAGGGTATTATATAAAAAACCATCATGAAAAAATACAAGGATCGATTATAATAAAACAATTTTTTGTCCTTTTTTGGTTCAGTTAGCGAATGAGGAAACAGTCTACCTCCGTGTTAAAGTAGGCGATTACGCGTCTTTGTGGGTACTTGAGGGCTCACAGGAGGACGCTAAAAGGCCCAAAGAATTGCAGGCTCTGAAGCGGTTTCGAGAATAGAAAAACTATTCTAATACCTACCTCAAAACCTAACTCGTACATTTTATCGATTAGTAGGAACTTATTCCGACTCTGTTTGAATATTCTGTCTAATATTGCGCTTTAAGAAAATTCTGATGCTAGATAGTGTGTGAGTAGTGGTGGTAGTTTCAGTTTGAGAACTGATGGCCTAGGTGATGGTAATTTGTAATGCTGGGGATGGTGGTAAGGAGATTATTATCACGCATAAATCTGTTATCAACTCCATAGAACAAAGGTTCTATTTCAAGTTAATTAAAATATTAAAAGTGGTAGGACACCTATTTCTGCTTAATAACAGCAGTCTTATACGCTGCTGTGTCGTGGTTTAAAGGATGTGGTAAGGGAGACATACTTAGGTATTCGAACGTCGTCGCAACATCTTTTTTTGCAAAAAACAGCAGTGTTAACCATTACAATAAAAAACTGTTTCGTCAATACTGCATATTTTAAGTACCCATAAGATATAACACGTTCATAACATTATTCACATAAATATATATTATGTTTATGTTATAATATTTATATTTATGTTTATGTTTACGTTTACGTTTACGTTTACGTTTACGTTTACGTTTACGTTTACGTTTACGTTTCCGTTTCCGTTTACGTTTCCGTTTACGTTTACGTTTCCGTTTCCGTTTACGTTTCCGTTTACGTTTACGTTTACGTTTAGGTTTACGTTTACGTTTACGTTT
>DWLI01004166.1:0-11101 GCA_018249915.1 Cecropterus dorantes dorantes
TTTTCTCCTGTATCGCGGGTGCCATGGACACACAAAGACGAATACACAAACACCCAGACCCAGAACAGAAATCTAAAGTCATCATTTAGATGTCTATCTGGCCGGGAATCGAAGTCGGAACCCACTGCGCGTCAGACCAGTAGAGTGACCGCTCCGCCACGCGGGTCATCATCATATGAGTATATAAGCAGCTGTTATTCTTCGTGTTGGATGAAGTATTGCAGTCGACACAACGATGACATGCGCATGCGCTGCTAGGAACTAAAACTTAGTCATAAACAGGTACCATTACCAAAATAGTCTAATGGAAATTGAATACTTAAAACACTACTTAAAACAATACTTAAAACACATAAATACTTGCACTTCGGTCCAAATAGTACAAATACTCTATGATAATAAATAATTAATATTGTGGCAAATATTCTGTTAGACTAGAGGCCAAATACAAATTACGTAATTGCCTGTAGTTTCGGGGAGCTACCACCACCAGACTTATTTCTAGCGTGAAGGAGTTTTTGCGTTTCAGTCACTTTTATATAAGGTGACCATTTCAGTCCTCGGGAGTAGCAACGCATTTATAATTGACTTCAGATAGAACTCCTGTTCTATATGAAGTTGCTTACAGATGTCTATGAGCGACAGTAACCATTTACTATTAGGACTACATGATCGTTTACCACATCAATCTGATACAAAAAACCTACCGAAGTACTAGCTCCCTAAGTAAATATATAATAGTTAATGCCTACTCTACATATACTTATATATTTATTCGTTTTCTCGAGAGAAAAAACTTAAAAAGTCGCACATAGCGCGATGCCGCGTTATGTGGGATTTTTGACACAATAAAACCCACCCAGTTGTCCACAGAAGCGCCAAAAGGACTACAAAATCCCAAACGGATCACAATCGAAGACCTCTGAACGTATTGTGCCATCGGGTTCCACCCAAATGAGCAGCTCACCGCACCGTCTGGTCTTTACTACGTTATGCGACTACACATACCGCTGTCCTTCCCGGTGTCACAGGTCTGGACGGTTTAAGATTCTACTCTGGCCACTCGCAACCCTGGAAGCCTACTTTTAGTTGCTACCTAAGACAGGGGACACCGTATTCTAATCCCGCTTCTACAGAGACGAGTCTACTTGTACATATAACATTATTTATCATTCAAGTACCTAACAATTAGATAAGAGTGTATAATTTTACGATGTTTTTTATTATTTGATGATATTCACTAAATGTTCATAAACAAAAATATGTTTTTTACAATGACACATCATATCTTAATTTAAAACTTCATATCGCAATTTTAATGTTTTTCCTTAAAGTTGAAGAAATAGTTTTCGAAATTCAAATTATTTCGAAATTCAAATACATAAGTATTTGAGTTTATATTCCAGTAGGTATATTTATTCAATAACATAGTATCATTTACTTTACGTTAAAATTAGTCTAATAGTAGAAGTTCTCTCTTACCAAAATTAAAATTTACGAAACGAAAATAACAAGGACTATTTAATCCCAATTGCTGCATTTACCCGGGAACTGAATTCTAAAATTAATAATCACGATAGGCATATATCAAGGGATAATGTCTAGGAAATCCAGAACTTAAATTAACAAGTGACATAGTTGAACTTGTTTTTTTTTTTGTTGACTTTGGAGTTAATTTATTCTGGGGCCCATCACTTAGCATAAAGGATTAGACATTTTTTTTTCGTCGAACGCCGTTATTGTTGTTCCCTACTTAACGATGTCTTTATTACAGACGCCAATTATAACACTGAAAAAATATAACATCAAAACAAAATTAATCTACAATTATTGACGATATGCACGTCAACATTTTTATCTAAATACTACAACATTTTACATTATATTTAGTTGATATATTGCGCAACGATAAAGACCGCTTCTTTTTATTGTGCAATACCTTATTTACTCTGATTTTTTATTAACATACTGTTACACTTTTATGTAACAATTCTACCATGTTTATTGCTGAAATATATTGCTCATTTTCTAAATTAACATAATATTGCATCAGCTTGAACAAAGCTTGCATCGCAAACTTGCAACATTATATTTTCCGATATGAGTATTTCCGACGAGACGATGCGTCACCTCGATTTACATGTTTTTATAACGATATGTTATTGCACCAGAGATTTAAATATTGTCCAGGGTACTATTCAGTTTTTTATAAACCCTTAGGTTTGATTAATTATAACTGAACGTTAATTGAATTTTTTATCTTCTTTATAAGAATTAGTTGAACATTAATGAAATATTTTATATTGCAAATAGATTCGGATTCATATTACAACATACTTTCGGAATAAAACATTGTATATCCTAAAGGTTATCTACCATTATATAAAGACTAAAAGTAGATTTTAGTAAAGTTTTGAAACACAGTAATACCAGTATAATTCAATCAGGGAGATACTAGTACTTGTGCCACATCTATTTCTACCGTGAAGTAGTTATTGCGTTTCCATGGAAAGGTTGATACCGACTGATTGACTTATGATGACTACGTTAGTCCTGAGGAGTAAGGCTTTATTTCCTTCTGATAGAACCCCTGTTCTACATGGAATTGATCGCAGATGTCTACGGACAGTACTTCAATCTTAATAAAAACAATAGTAATGTGTCGAAATCTTATCCGGCGCGCTATTCAGTTAGATACAAAATTGTTTTTTATGAAGTTTCTTTCATAATTTCTTATCTAAGGTGGTAAGTAAAGGTGGTATAAGATTTAATATCTAAAAAAGAAAATTATTGTGATAATGTAAATGGCATTTTAATTTAAATTGGAAGAAATTGCTACGAATTGCGTAACATTGTTTTATATAGATATTTCATTATACAATTTAGACGTAATTTGGAAATTGTTTTGTGGTATATGTAATATTTTATTGCTCAGGTTTCCAACAATTGTTAAATTTGACAACCCGTAATATAATTATGTGCATATAGAACTATTCGATACAAAATAGATGCAAGTAGAAGAACGCAAATAGATCAGAGATAATAGGGTGTGGTGTAATAAAGGTGTAAGTTCAGTTATAGCCTAATGATTGAAACTCAGCCTTTCCATCAAGGGCTCGAATCCCCCAGACCACTGATCTAGAAACTATGTGAAGTCTATCAATTCGCACTTTGCCAGCGCGCTGGACTATGGCCTAAAACTGTCTCATTCTGACGGAAGACCCGTGCTCAGCAGTGGGACAATAATGGATTATCGAGAATCAAGTGTATCAAATTACACGTGTTATTCTAATGACTTAATCCTACACACTCATATGAATAAAAGATGCAAAAATTAGCTTTTATAACACGTATTCTAGGATTGTTCAACCATTTAACTTATCATCGTCCCACTACTGGGCACAGCCCATAGGTTTTCTTCCAGAATAAGAAGGATTTAGGCCATAGTCCACCACATTAATCATGTACGAATTCGTAACTATGATTCGTAGACTTTACATACCTCTGATATTTTAAGCAAAGTTAACATTTCCTCATGATGTTTTTCTTTAATATTAAGGCTGCTTTTCCACTAGAGATTTGTATAACGCTATTTAACTCACACACAATAGTGATAAAAATCCAGCGATCTTATTTTGCGACTTTAACTCAGATCTATAGCTCATCTACCTAGCCCGATATCCGGTGGAAAAGCATCCTATTTAGATTCTAATACATACATACCCTGTAATATCATACTACAGGATATAACAAATATTATAAATCTTTAATAAATTTATTGTATTTTAAAGTTATTAAACTTTTTCAAGTGTGGCTTCAAAAAAGTATGACTGAACACGCAAGGTGACTTATATCGAAAAACCGCAAAATTAATAAAGCAAAAACCGGGTTAGTATTAATAAGACGTAATGTGGAACGGACATTTGTTATGTATCGTAGATTCATATATCCTTGAACCATTGTTGATGTGTATATAATATGAATGTACAGTGGAGTATTGTGTTACCTGCATAGGAAATAAATTACTTAAACACTGCCTTCGATGGAATATTTAATAAGATTTTGTACCTAACTTCAAGACTTGTTTACCTCTAGATTTTCACACCTATTTCTACCAAATGACAGCAGTGTTAAGCGTTGCTGTGTTTTAGTCTGAAACGTGTGGTAAGGGAGACATACTTATAAGCATTCTAATTTAGTCCTCAAGGGTAGCAACGCATCTGTGGCTAACCTCACGAAAGTAATTTTATCTGGGGTTGATTACAGATGTCTATAGACAGCAGTGGCTACTTCGCGTCAGGTGGACTGCATAATCGTTTTCTGTTTCTGTATTGTAAAAAAAGAAACCAGCACTCGTTTGCTTCTTTGTATAGATACTTAAATGGTATATATTATGGCCCATGTAATAATCAAAATGAATAAAAAATTTCATACATATAAAAAAATACAAGGAAAAAAGACAAACCCACTGAGTTTCTTGCCGGATCTTCTCAGTTGAGGTCGTGTTCCGATCCGGTGGTAGAGTAAGAAAAAAATTGTAATTGACAATTTGTAAGTTCCACCGTAGGCCTATGCAAAATAAAGATATTTCATTTCATTTCAAATCTAACACTACTTCCTAAGTAACACATAAATGAGTCTAGTACCTATAGGTTGTATTGTTCTGTGAGAATGTATTGTTATATATATATACGTACCGGAGCCATAAATTGCGCGTCTATTTGAAATTAGTGACAATCTTATCTCGAGTGGTAAACAAAATAAAAAAATAATAATCTGCCATATATACACGCGTGCAGCCTTCAGAGACCCAGTAGTGAATCACCTTCGGAAGTGATAACACGTTTGCTGTTATTTGTTTGTATTTTGATTTAATATAAAAAATAAAATAGGGGTCTCTTGCACGTGGATGATTTGAAAAACAACAGTAAAAAAAAAAAACAGTAAGTTCATTTATTTTTTAATTGATTTTATTTTGTGACAACCATGTAAGCACTTACCATCAGTTGATTGCATGCTCATCTACTTCTTGTAATTCTGTCAAAAAATCTAAGTAGAGTTTAATTTTTTTTTAATTTTAATATCGGTATGAAAACTTGATATACATAACATTCCTGTCTTAGATTACAATATTTCGGGTGCAAATTTAAATAAAAAATCTTTTTACGTAAAAATGGTTTAATTAAACCTTTTTTTTATTTTTAAGTCAAATATCGGTCAAACCTAAAAACACATACCAAATTATCAAAACAAACCTAACACGCATTTTAAACTATGATTTAAACTAACCCAACACGTTTGAATTTTGATTGCCAAATATTTGTAGTGTCAAAAAAACTTTGCCATTGTAAAACAGGCTTTAAAGTTATGCAGAAACGTGAATATTTGATTGAAAGTAAAATTGTTATGCAAAGCCAGGATGCTTCTAAGGTACCTGTTTCATAACAGACCAAAACTATGCGATTATTTAAATAACAATTATCATAAATATGCACGTCAATATGAATATTCGTGTTTAATGATAACTATTGTTTTGGAAAACAAAAACATTTGTATATAATTATCTATCTATCTCTTCACCACTAAATTATACCTATGATTAGACATATTCTTAGTCCTTATTCTAAAATTACTTCAATATTTACACGTCGAAACCTTAGACTGGTACATAAAATTCTATATTAAAATAGCATTTTGAAAAAAAAACAGATACAAAAAAAATATAGTAAAAGGATATCTCCTTTTATTATATTTCTTATATTTTTTTGTCTGTATGTAGATTACATTTGTCTTTAGCTAAGCTTTAGCTTTAGACAAATGTAATCTACAGATTGAGAAGTATTTAGGTATCCTCATTATTTATTTAATTACATATTTTAATGCCTATAAACGAACAAAATTACTTTTATTATATGTTATAAAGAAAACTATAAATACTTTCTGTTCTTATAGCCCATTCTAAGATCCTCTGTGTCGCGGGTACCTAAAACACATAAAGAGCACTAACGAGCATATATACACGCATAGATCCTTAACAAAAATCTTTACTCTATATATTTCTGCCTGCTTTAAATAAGTCTAGAGCGTGAGTCGTTCTCTTATCTCTTATCCACTCGTGGTCGGAAGCTAGTAAAATACTACGTAATACAAAACCGGTCTGACTACAAATTGCAAATTGGGTTCTGGTTCTCAATCATATTTATACGTAGTAAGCCGTGCGTAAATAAATGACACCTTAATTTTCAGTATAGGCTCTGGATTCTAAAACTGTTAGTTCGAATATCAGGGTGGTTGCAGTTGGTGGAATTCTTTGTGGTTCCACTCCGGAAACACTACCGCCACACCTATTTCTGCCGAATATAATCTGCAAATAAGGCGGTAGAACTCTCTGTGGCTCGACTCCATAACCACCACCGCCACACATATCTCTACCTTATAACAGCAGTGCTACGCGCTGCTGTGTTTTGGTCTGAAAGGTGTCGGAAGGGACACATAATTTTTCGAGGCATTCCATCTTAGTCCTCAGGGGTAGCAACGCATCTGTAGCTATCCTTCGGTGAGATTTTGATCTTACCGCGGGTTGATCACAGATGTCCATGGACGGCAGTAGGCACTTACCATAAGGTGGGCTGCATGCTCGTTTGCTACTTCCACACTATAAAAAAATCTGCTGTTGCGTACTGCAGACATTCAAACTAAAACTACTGTACTGTACTATAGCAAATATGTAGTAAGGATTTAATTCTTCTTGTTAGGCTGCTAATCTTTCAATATCTTACTACTCGGTGGATGGATATCTCCCTAAAACAAGAGGAGTCTTGAAGAATATTCTGAACTGCTTCAACAAAGTGTGACATCTAAGCTCTAAGCGAAAATCATTCTAGATTCGCATCAACGATCCACGGAATGGGACATTAGATTTCTGACTACTTATTAGTTTAATTAATTCAGTAATTCGAACAGTCAGAAATACTGAAAAAAGATAAGTGAGGTATAGATAATCTATCTTCCGCAGGAAGTCGGGTAACAACTAGGTTGGTAGTGATATGAATATAATATTGTTGATTAAAAGTTATTTAAGTACAAGTTCTAAGTTGACGTTTCAGTCTCTGTAAGTAAAATGCGACATAATTGTAATAATATTTTATAGAGTTGATGGACCTTATTGAAATAAAGTCTTAATGTTAGCAAAACATATGAAGTATAAAAATATTTTCAATCAATTAATTAAATCCAGTAGATTACGTTTACACTGATTTAAAACACATAGACAAACAGACAGACAAATATCCTAAAAAGTAAAGAAATTCATATTATTGCTTATTTGTAATCCTCCAAACGTTTCTTTTTGCAAATATATGCGAGTACAAACAAAGTACAAGGTAGAAAACATTTGCTTTCCTCTATAATATAGTTGATAGTGTAACTGATCCAATCTGTCTAAGTCGGACAAGCGTAAACTTCCGCCATATTCAAGCCAAGCGTACAATATTACACAAATGTCGAATCCAATCTTCAACAAGCAACTTCCGTAATTGACACTCAATCCTACTGTAAAGTCTCTACGAAGTTCTAAAGTTTGTCGGCGATTAATCGAAGAAGTAGAGTGTAGTGTCCTGCAAGTACGGTGCCGGCTAGTGTCGCCAGGTGGACCGATTTGCACGGAACGTCCTGATTTTCAGAGGTCTAGGGTAGCGTTCCAATTTACACGTGATCGGGATACTAATTGTCCTAATCAATCAATAAAAACGTATAAGAAGAATATTTTATATAAAATCCGCGTTAATAATAGTTAATACCTGCGGATTTTGTATTATTTCCGAATTTCGTCTAATCCAGCAAGTCTGTTTATTATTATTTAGAACAAATTTAGATTTACTAAATTACCAGTAAAACTGAAAACAAACGTTTTCTACGATTATAGCCCAACGCTATAATTTTGTCCCGTCTCATGGGTGCCATGGACACAAATAAAGACGAATGCTACACCTAGACCCAGAAAAGAAATCTTAATTTAGATTTATACATTAGATGTCTGTCTGACCGGGGGGGGAGGGATATCTGTAGGAGCGGAACCCATAGCGTGTCAGACCAATATGGTGACCGCTACGTTATGCGTGTCCTCAATAGTTGCGAAACACAGTAAGTAATGCATTTATTTTGAAAACTCTTTTTTTTGGGTTCCCCTAATCTACAACCCTAAATCCCAATTTGTTTCACCTTCTGTCCCGATTTAAAATAACTCAGACCTGGCGACACTAGAGTCACGCGACTTTGAAGTTAGCGAGCCAGCTGCTTTGGTGACAAGTGATTCATGATATCGCCCGTTATTTCCTAGATATTTAACAGAAAGAGTTGTTTAGGTTCCACCACCAAAGCTCGTTTTGCCTTCCATACGTCCTCTTCCCATTTTTATTCAGGAATATCAGATTATCGCTTTTTACGAATTTGCGCCAGAATAGTAACGTATATGTATGTTATAATGCGTATAATTTGTAACAGTCTATTTACTTGCTTTCTTAATATCTATATAGATTGTTGTTGTTGATGTTGCTATGATAAAAATAATTCCTACCATCCTCCCCTTTTTCCTATTCACAGATGTCATTTTTTTAAATTATGTATTATATGCAACTTCCACAATTATGACAAATTAAACGACACGTCGTATGTCTAAATTGTTAACCTGAAAGCTGAAGTAACTTGTAAACTTCCACAATAAAGATTATTAACCATTCACCAAATGGTTATTTATCAAAATAAATTGATGATAATAATAAAGCGTTTGAGTTCATTTATTTTTTATTATTTACGTAAATATCATTCAAACACGGATTTGGTCGTTGGTCGTTATCAAAGTTTGTAATAAAATGTCATTGTACTTCGTTATTTGTTTCGCATTTTAGGTACCTTCCGTATCTACGTTGTATTATGATAATATGGTTTAATGTACTATGGCGAATATATTCCGTATGATAATGTTCATTAATTGACCTTTTGTTGTACCAGTAAAACCTTTAGCACTATTTATACTCCAGTATCTCTATCAGACAGAAAAATAGTTATGCCGTACATATTATGACTAGCATAAGACGGACACGACTTGTATAATGTTACAATAGTCAGATCATAAAAGCGTTATTACTTAGCTAAAAGTTTTCGCTTATGGCTACAAAAGTGCAAAAAAAACAGCTTTGGAAACAGGGTACTGTTTTTAGACCGTCTCTATGTGTGTATAGATGTCCATTTCTTGGTTACGAACTACGGCCCAAAACAAATAGGTGGTTTTAAAAATTTGAGATGTCATTGTTTATTTGAAACACCTCAATAGGCTATCAATAAACAACGGCAAATAAAATTAAAGAATAAACTAGCATAACTACTTTTATCACAGCATTCAGCCTTAATGTTCTGTTTCTATATTTTTTTATCAACAAAACCGAACTACGTGCAAAAGATATTTCACTAACATGACCAAACTACGTGTCTGTCAAATAAATACAAGTTGGAGAGTTCCCCTCGTCAGTTCAAACATGGCGAAACATTGCGGTTGTGGATTGATCCGACAAAGGCGTCTGTAGTTAACAATACTCGACGCACGCTCTATGTTGTCTCTCCCCTGTTGTCTCTACATCAGAAACGGCACAAACAAGGACTCTACTGAAAATGTTTACCGCAAAATGCTGTCTGTTCCAAAATTCACAAAATTTTCTATTAAACACATTACTCATTTAGGTACTGAAAGTATTTTTATACTTTTGTCGTATACTGTTTTTGTGTGTTGCCGCTAATGTATGCGCGTTTAAAATATATTTAAACAATAATCGACTTTAAATCCCTACTTTGTTTCAATAAAGTTTAAAGAAGTTTAAAGAAGTCTAAAGAAGAAGAAAATAGTTTCATTCTGAAATGGTTACAGAGTTATCAAATTATAAAAAAAATACTAAAAAAGCCTCTACTGAAATTAATAATTCAAGTTAAACTCTATGTGGCCTCAAGCCATACTATATTATAGGTGCAAAACAGAAAACCCAATTATGCTGTATTATAACTAAATAATCCTATATCCTTCAACATTATTTAACAACGAGTAGTATACTATATACTATGTATACTATGAAACTCGGTCTCTCCATGGGTCCGAGGTTTGAATCCCAGGCACGCTCCACTGATTATTATAAAATTATGTGCGTATTAGATTGTCACTGTTTTACGGTGAAGGAAAACATTGTGAGGAAACCTGAGAGTCCTTTAAAAACTCCTCGAAGGCGTGTGAAGTCTACCAATTCGCACTTGGCCAGCGCGGTGGACTACGGCTTGAAACTCTCTTAATATGAGGGAAGACGCTTGCCTGGCAGTGGGACAATAATGGGTTGACGGATTGTAGTATATCTCAAAATATTTTGTAAATTTACAGTAAATAATATAACTCGCATTATATTATAAAATAATATAATTCAAAGGTAATAGAATTTAGTTACGTGTCAATTTTATTTCTCGAACTTAGAATGCTGGATTAACTACATTACATAAAGAATACGAGTAGTTTTTGTTCTAAAATAGTATTTTTAACCGACTTTAAAAAAGGAGGAGGTTCTCAATTCGACTGTATTCTTTATTATTTTATGTTTGATACATCGAAAGAGTAGTTAGGGTGAACCGAATTTGACAGCTTTCTAATAAATAGAAAGCTGGTGCTTCCCTTTTGGTCCCATTTAGTTTGGTTCAGATCTGACAAGGACATTCATGACAAAAACGTATTACTTTTTAATGTCATGACAATATGACATGACAATATGGGTATCAAAAATAGATAATTCCAAAAATATTATACATGTTATAATTCCAAAAATATATACATGTTAATAATAATGTAACTCTTTAATTTCTATTAAGCATGTGCGTGGCTAACAGAGGAATAACTCAGCCTTCACTCTTCCGATTCTCATGAAACTTGAAATGAACATTAAGTATCTAATAATAAGTATCTAAGATGAAATGATTTGACAAAAATATGACCTTCTACTCCTCGATCCTGATGATGTAGGGGTACTGCTAGCCAAAATCAAAGAAGTTAGCTGCTTATATGTTGCTTACGAAT
>DWLI01004167.1:0-11095 GCA_018249915.1 Cecropterus dorantes dorantes
ATGATCGCCTCATGTAAAAGTGTGCCTGCAACCACACCCTTCCAACGAAACGCTAAAAATGCTTCACGCTAGAAATAGGTGTGGCGGTGGTACATCCCCCGTCGAACTACACTGGTTCTGCCACCTGTTATTATTTATAAATATAGAAATAAAAAAGAAAGACATTAAGAAAAAGAAAATAGAGAAAAAGAATGAAAAGAAAAACGAAGTGAAATAAAAAGAAGTTTATTTCTTTGAGTACTATTTAGCAGTGTTAATTTTTTTGTAAAAAAAAAACATAAAATTAAATCTTTTACATGTTAATCAAAATTAAACCTTTTCCAGAACTTCGTAGTACGACAATCAAGTCAGCCGGACACGATGGCGATAAGCGTACGCCTGCCCGCTGATAAGGGACCTTATATCGAACACTACCTCATACAAGCGTCGGGAGGTCGCATCGGCCTCGAGACCTCTCACAACCGCTTCGACAACATACCAGAGCTCATCGCCCATTACTCTCAATGCTGGTAAGAATCAGTGCACTGATATTCGTCATCATTGTCATGATCAAGGCCATTATTATTACATTAATGAGAAAAGTTTTTGTTGAAGACAACATTACTTCACCAACAGAATACATAATGATAAGGGTGTAACTACAATTAAATTGTCCAACAATTACATCATATTGTTAGTTTTCATTATTGATAGTCTTTTGTAACAAAAGATAACGAGCATTGTCATATTTTTTTCACAAAGAAATCCCAGGGTGTGGCTTTGAGGCCCTGGGATTTCTTTAACCATAAAAACACACAAGATCAAACCTAGAATGATCTAAGTTGCTATGAAAACTGTGATATATCATTCAGATTTCGTATTACGTATGTCTGGTTGGAATGGTGTCCGCCTGCCACGCAATTCGTTACCAATCCTTTATAGTTTACAAAATATTTTTAGGCCCAACATGTTTAATAGGCCAATCCAGTGCAGCTTTATTTTCGTATTTATTAAGAACGGTGAATGATACTTGATTTCAGCGATGAGTTACCCGTGCAGCTGCAATTACCACGAGCCCTCCGTGAAGCAAAGAGCCGGCATCAGTTAAGCTCTTTAACATTACTGGGACAAGAGTTCTGGGGTTACCCCATGGCGAATCCCAAAAATAACCAGCTAAATTTACTCTCGCCTTGCCAACTGGCTAACGGCGTTGTGCCAATGGCTGTGACGCCATCTGATACTGGATCTAGTCTTAGCAGCTTTAATGCAAGTAAGTAAGCTGATACAAAGATATAATGTGAAAGTAGAATACTGTTCCAAGTCACATAATAGTAAAATATTTCTCATGATGTAATGTAGTTAAAATATGTACTTTGATGTAACATTGATATTCCAGGCTCCGCAGCGAACAATCGCGAACAAGTATTAAGCCCAGAAAATGAACAAAATGTAGTACTGAAGATGTCTCCAGTTGACACATCAGGTTCCCCACCGAGTCAAAGTCAGAACCTTAGTACATTCAAGGGCAAAACTGCGCCTTCGCCTCCAGCGAAGCCTAGCAGTTCATTCGTGAGAGCGCCTCGACCAACCCCACCAAATACTTTAAATCTTATGTCCAGCACCGTAAGTTATCTTGACACATCTAACACACTACAGCTTTTCGGTGTCGTTTTATTCTAATTTAAATTAATGAATGCTTCACCTGTTTACAGGCACATATAACACAGCCTCATACATTTCCAACAACCAACACGCAACATTCTCCCACCCAAATTTGTAATGTCAAAACCACTCCACCACCTCCACCTCCACGATGGGCCAAACCACCTCTTTCAAAGATATCCTTGTCTCCCAAATCAGAGGCTCTAGCTTTCAGCCCCATTAACAAGGCTTCACATACTGGAAATATAACGGTTACGACAACAGTCACTTTTAGCGTGAATAACACGCAAGTTCACAACCATCAAATAAATGAGAGCATTCAAAGTGACCGGTTGCAACTAACGCTTGCGTCTAATACAATGAATAATAATAACAACGCAGACACTGTGTTCAATATGATGGACGCAGCGAAAAATTTTGCAGAATCTAACGGAGAAATGCAGGTAAGAAAGCCATCGTAAATCACTACTGTATCATGGGCTTACTACCGATGCATTAATTTGCATGGTGTTCATAGCATGTACCTTGGTGTGTTAATCGTTTAAGTACTCAGCTAATAGCTTGAAAAATAATAAGTCTAACTAATTTAATGTATTTGTGTAAAAAGGTATTTACTGACTCATTATTCCTGTTCCTGTGTAGACTATGCATCGTCTGTCACCTGAAGGAGAATGTATTAATGCAATGACAACTAGTTTAAATGGCAGTTTTAAAAGGCAAGCTATTGAACAACCCGCCACCGACGTTGGATCACCAATAGAACCCCAGTCGCAAACAAACACCTCGGAATCCATTGACCCCATAGTCAATACATATACTGGTACTAAGTCTAGTAACAGTACCGCTCCAAATCAACTAGTTTCACCAAATGGAACCAACTCTGTCACTAGCGGGATTTTTTCACCGACAAGTCAAATTAACTCACCAGTGTCAAATGACACAATTTCTTCTAAAAGCGGTGTCTTTTCTCCAATAAGCCAAACTAATAAAAGCGAAGTATTTTCGCCTTTATCTAGAAGTTCCCCTTTATCGACTAAAAATGTGTTCTCTCCGACATCCAATCAATCTGTTCTGTCTCCCGTAAGTAAAGACCGAGACAAAGTTATGTCCCCAACCACAAACACGACGAGTACAACACCATCTGGTAGATCGAGGAGGAGTAAGCACTCCCTGCGAAAGGAGTCCAGACATTATCAGGTAGGGATTGTCCTATTGAGATTAACATTTACTTTAGTTTTTATTTTTAGAGCAGCGGAGAAAGCAGTAATATGATTTTTATGTTCGTAATAAGCAATACTGTAATATATCCTTATTGGCAAAGTAGCATGTGCATATAAATTATGCGATATATTGTGTCGTTGGCTGTAAAATCATTACTAACTGCATGAGATACAAAAAATCTAGTTTTTATTCATACAATTATGTTTGTTCGTTTTATTGTTAATTTTATTATATTGTAATGTTATGATGTTTTATTTTAGGAATCAGACATTCTTGAATCGCCAGGTGTGTATTATAGAAGTTCATTAATGGATAAAGTTAGCGATTACGAAGATATTTGGGGCCCAGAAAGTAATAATTGTACAACGTTTAAACCTGCCTTAAGGCCTGAAAATGATAATATTATAAGTAACGGCCTAATGAAAAGCAAAAGACCTGATCTTTTACCAGATACACTGCGTAAGTAGATCTGAATTCTTTCTTGATACTTTTGATGTGAAACATCTATAACTGCAAGTAAACCCGAGTGTTCGCGTAGCGAGGCTTGCCGTATATTAATTTTAGCGCCATCTGTTATACATTTTTGGAACTATAAAGTATCGAACAAAACTATAGATTAAGTTCTCTGACGCAATCTTGTCTTTTATACATATTACTTGTACAAACACGATGTTTTACATCTGCCAGGCGTCCCATGACGGCTATTTCTTTTAATAAATTCGTGAGCAATTTTACTGTATTTGACTTTCTCAACTATTTTACAGCAAAACTCAATGCAGCCAAAAGTACTCAATCGATTTTAGAGAAAGAAAATATGCATCTTATAAATTCCACGGAAAGTCTTAGTAATGAAACGAAAAATCTTTCTGACAGTTCTTTGAAAAAAAGTTTTAATGGTTCCACCGAGATTATTGCAACTACTAACAGCAAAGGTGATATCGTACCGAAAAGGCCAGATAAACTTAACATTGTAATGAATATGAATAAGAAATTGACAGAAGAAATAGAAGCTGCCTTCAAAAACCGTGAAAACCATACTACTGAGAGTATGGAAACGGTTAAACTAGAAGACGATTGTATTAAAGACTTCAATGGTGATGAGTCTGAAAAAGATAATGCTGGGAGTCCATTTTACGCGGATCCTGTAGATGCAATAAAAGAAGTGAGTAATGTATTAAAATCGTACTAAAAAAATTTTGATATTGTTGAATTAAAGTTTTTTTTTTCAATTATGTATAAAACTGTTTTTCTTGTATAGGCTGCTCTGCCTCCAGTTCAAAGACGAAAACTTTTAAGAGTTGGAGTTAGTCTTTCTCAAAGATACTCGGAACCACCGAACCAGAATCATCCTTATTACCCTCTTCGTGATATGCACAGCATAGAGGAATTGTCGCGTAAGTATTTATTATTATTCTATAGTATTTTGAATCACTTGAAAGAACGATAACTTACACTAAATTCATAACTATTTTAGTGCCGCAAATTTGACATGAAATTTATGGAATTTTGCAATAATTTCCAATAACATTTCTCTGTGTTTTTTAATTGTCTTAAACATTTTTTTAAATATCTTTTAAATATATAATTTATTTATTAATTCATAAAAAATAAATATTTATCTCTTTGCATAACCTTACAATTAGATTTTTAAAGGCAAACAAGCATGAACAACCTTATGATAAGGGGTCACTGCCGCAACAGATGTTCTACGTGAAGTTAATTTTAGATGTCTTATCACGACTAAGATGATCTCCTCATATTTAAGTCAACCGGCATACACAGCTTGACGCTAGGAATACGTGTGACGGTGGTACATCCCCGGTCGAACCATACTAGTTCTTCCAACGAAATTATTTCTATCAAAAATCAATTATTCAACAGCATCATCACCAAACACGTCGACCTCGGTGGACAACCTGGTGTCTCTCCGAAGCAAGCCGAAGTCGAAGCCGGTGGAGCCGCCGCGCGTCAACAAGCCAACAGGCAAGAACGACCAGACCTGGACCGTTGATTCCAGCTGGCGTTTCATAAGTCAGTGTTAACATGAGACTCGTCCCTACACCGGCTTTTTATTTTGTTTCACTGTCCTGGGTTTTGGGTTAACTTGCATTTCAAAATTTTAATTCTAAATCATCCTAATGTAGATTGTCTGTTGTTTAGTTCCGAAAATTAACACCGATGTCGGTGTTATCAGTAATTTTGAACTAAACATCATTTCCTTTTCTTCTTAATAAGTAATTCTATTTAATTGAGTCTCATAAGATATAGTTAATGACCTAAGCCAAATTAAATCACAACTTGACTACGGAAGCAATGACATTTCAATATTTTTGGCCTCTTTTATCTACCAAAATCTGTTTTATTAGGTTTAACCTGAGCAACTTTCAATATTTGTATACATTTACTTTTTGAGGTCCTTGTTGTACTGTATTTGTAATAAAATATAAGCAATTGATACACTTATTGGAATTAACGGCAAGGGCATGGTAGCACATTTTTATTTATTTTTTGCCTGTAGTAAGAAATATTTTTTTAACTTTTGATATCGGTGTAAATTAATTGTTATCATTACCATTTACAGATAAAAGTGATGAGTGCTCTAATGGTGAAAATGGCATGTTCCCGTCACTCGCTGAACAGGAAAGCAGATTATGTGGTGTGGATGATGGTGCCCAAAATTTGACTGTACACCAAGTTGTGGCACAGAGGTAAATAGAAGCTATTTTTAATGGCTACATTTGCTTATTTTTCCTGTGATAAATATAAAACCTTGACTTATTAATTTTGAAAATGTTTTTATTTTATAATCTAAATTGAGATAAAATCCAATATACCTGTCATGAATTATTAAAAAATCACCTTCATTAATAATCACCTCACTTCTAACAAAAACACTTAGCATTTAACTTCTGATAAAAAACATGTTTGTCAAAATTGTAAGTTTAATCACGGTCATTAACATGCTAATCACTTTAATAGATAAAATCTAGATATTGCTTCTTGAATGTAATAACAATACATTTACTTAATTTTGTGTCTCAGATTTCCTGACCTGAGGCTGAACGCGGAGCCTGTCGCATTGCCAGAAGAAATCCGCTCTCCACCCCGCGCTTCGTGTTATGACAACGTGCACGACCTCAGACCTCTGTCCGAACAGGTACAGAGTTAATATCTATACTTAATTATAAAGCAGTCACTTTGATTGGTTGAACGGGCTCAGGAACTACTGGTTCGAATTTAAAAATTCTTTTTGGATTGAATAGTCCATTTATTAAGGATTGCTATATAAAATCACGCTATATTTTTTTTGCTTTAGTAGCGGGTGACACCGCGTGGCATATCTAGTACTAAGTATACTATTTGTGGTTACACTTCGTATGCACCGATGTCATATGTATTAATGCCTCATAATAACAGTATTAAGCCGGCACCGCTTAATACTGCTGTTACCACAGAGTGTACCTAATTGCGTTAATTTCTAAATAGTTTATTTGTCTACTAGTAGTACCAGAAATGGTTCTTGGAGATTCATATTAATTTATGATTCAGTACTGTGGATAGATATGATTTTTACTTAATTTTTAAATGAAGATCAGATAAATTTCAATTTCGGAAATTTGAATTTTTTAATAATAATTTAGTAATCCTATATGCTTACATAGTTATTATAACTAGAGTCACAAAAATCTTAATTCGAAAAATGCCATGAATAAATAAATAATTAAATTATAAAATTTGTAAATAATAATTATTAATGAAAATTTGTAAAACCTTGTTGCCGTGTTATTCCATCTCAGTCGACATTTTAAAATTATTTCAAAATTCTCCATAGGCCAGCGACGACGGAACAGTATTTTCGGAGCCGTGGGATAGTTCTCAGTGGGACGGATTGATACCACCTTCAAACGGACCACATGGTTATGAAGCTGTAAGTTGCACAAATTGTTAATCGCAGAACAACATAGCGCCATTGACTGATATCCACGCAAAGGGTGTTTGTGTTCACAGTTGATCAGAATATGAATTTCAATTCTGGTTCTGAGGAATTTTCTGCCTCTGTAATCAAATATACCCTACTTATTTATTATACGGATTCTAGTATCGGTCTATAAAAGTAGAAATATTAACAATAAGGTCGTAATATGATTATTACTCCTTTAATATAATCTCCAACCTGATACGATTAGTGTGTCCAATGTCATGCCAAATGTCAATCGGTTGAAAATCACTGTTTTAAAATCAGTTGCAAAATTTGACTCTTACATAAAATGCTCCAATCACAGACAACCTATAAGGTACCAACTAACAAGGTAGAGTTGCTAATAAGCTTATAATAATAGTAATGAACTCGTGTTCCACTATGTAATACCTATAATTGTAGTACCCCATTTACAATAGAGAATTTAATTGCTACTAATTAAAGAAACTTTTAAAATCACCCATAATTTGTAAGAACATCTACAAACGTTCGTATACAATGTAACATTTTCTTGCATTTCTTTTCTCTAACGATTTTTCATCTTTGCCCTTCTTATGTAAGTATGTATTCAAGTATTACATCATTAACAGGATGAAGGATGTGAATGGGACTCACCTGTACCGCGCCGCGGTCCGGCCGCTGCAGCTCGCGCCAAGAGCTTTAGAGACCGCCTTGACCCCTTATTAGGTAAGTACGTTTAGTGACCCTTACATTTACATAAGCAACATATCCGCCAACCCATTATTGTGCCACTGCTGGCGCGGATCTTCTCTCAGATTGAGAGAGTTTCAGGCCATAGTCCACCGCGCAACATATATTCATATTAAAATATATTAAACTTACGGACTATTGTTTTAATGTCATAATGTGTTGGTGTTACGTACTATGTAAAACATAACAATTTTAACTTGGTATTGTTTACAATACGAGTAAGTAACGCTCTCTTAACCCTCTATAAAGTTTATAAATTTCAAACTGCTAGCAATCTAAATTTTATTAATGGTATTTGTGTTATTCTATACCTAGCAAGCCAGCCATACAATGGCATGCTGAAAATATTTACCACACACAAATTGGTCGAATGTATACTTAGGCAGAATACCCAGACGAACCACAAACTGGATAATTTCTCTGTTTGGTACACATACTGTGCAACTTTCGCTACGTTTTTGTTAAATGACTTCAAAAAGGAGGTTATCAAGTTGATATATTTTATTTAATTTAATGTTAAATTACTCTATTGTTTAATATCACAATATTAGTTGCAGTTACGCAAGTTGATAGTATGTATAATAAGATACTTAGGTACTTAATTAACTTACAATTACCACGTATTATTATATTATACCTTAGTTATCAGGAATGCTACATATCTGGCCGTCCTCATTCTATAATTAATGTTTTATCTAATGATTTAGTTACATATTCCATAACTACTAATTTTAGTTATGCAATAGTACTTATAAAAATCATAACGTAATATAAATAAATAAATGCCGTAAAACATTATCTCTCGTTTTCGCTTCACACTGCTCCTCGCATTCGCATATCATTAAAATCACCTTAAACATAAATTATGCAGATGTCCATAATATTGCATGTTGATAACAAAATAATGAGTCATTACACATCATTACTGTATCAATTAAACTTAGTAGAACACGAACAATGAAACCGCGGCGTACAGCTGTTATCAATAAGTATATTAGCTGTGTAAATAAATTAATTATGGCAAAAGGGTAAAGGTCTGCTCGTGCCGTGAAATTCTCACTCGGTCCTAAGTTGTGCACGCAGTCGCTTGTATGCACTCGTGTCGTACTGCGGCCAAGTTCGTGTGAATGAGAAATCATCGTTTCAAATCTTTCGTGCACGCGGGAAGAAACCGCAGAGTGATCAGTCATGAAGTGGTTCAGAAAGTTGTTCCGCGTAAAGTGCGCGAGGCAGATTGAATCTCCTTCTTCCAAAAGCAAATGTGATCCGTGGATGAGAAAATTAGAAACGAAGGAAGCCGAGAAGACGAGACCAGTACATCGTCCAATGTTGCCGGCACCGACGCCGATTCCAGAGGAAGTGTATGCGTTGACGACGATAAAGAATTTCCGTTGCGATACTTTGAATGAGTATGTTTTAGAAAGTGATTGGATATTTGTGTCAAAGGAAAAGCTCAACGAGCCGAAATTTCAGCATCGGCTCGCAAAAACGGAAGTGCTGACTGCGCTATGTAAAAAATTGGCAGAAAATAGTGCAAGTGAAGAGAAAACCGTTCTCGTAACGAAACCACCTGAATGTCATTGTAACGACTTAAGCTCCGAGGAAAATAGTAAAGTGAAACCACCATACAAAAATCCTTTCAAGCGTTTATTAACTGCCATTGCAGGTTTTTGGAAGAAACTTTGCAATAGATTAAGGAGTTGTAATTTGTGTCACAGTAAAAAACCTAATGTAGAGAATGAACAAAATTCCGATGGATTTACAAATTCGTATTTGTGTAGGTAAAGGTTTTTTTCTTTATTTCTTTCTAATAAGGTTATTTATATTTAACATTAACAAAATACGCCTTCATTGTCACATTTACCTAAGATTTTCTCATACTTCATTAAATTATTATTAATATATACAACAAAACAAAAAACAATTTGACAAACACAAAGTTTACTTATTTTTACAATTTTTTTTAAGTAAAAGTTGTTATGAAAATCTTTATTATTATGAGGCAACACAGATCATCAATGGTTAACACCTTACTTATGTAAGGTGTTAACAACACAATTAAACACAAAAATATTTTGAAGATTAAGTAACATTAACAAAAACAAACTTAATTCAAGGTGATCACATGATAACACATTCTTTAAACGCACCATGTTCCTACCATATGTTATTAGAGCAATTCATAATAATATTGTAAATATTGATCGTCACTTTCTAAATACCTCGTTGAAGATATCTTCCGTCGTTCAGACAGAACACGTGTATGTGATAATTGCTTAACAAATATTGATCCAAGTATTTTGTTAAGAAGATTAATAATCTTTCGCAAATATTTTTTGGGTTTTTTGTGTGCATCTTTTATTCAATTTTAGTCTATTTTCAGAGAATGCACTGGAAATTCAAACAATTCTTGTTTTTCTTTGCTTATTATTGTTCGTTCATTAAGCCCTCTGTTACCAAGTTTATATAAGTTATGATCCTTATCCTTCCAGAGTTTTCAAATTCTGGGATAAAACGTAGTCATTATTTCATTCTATAACATGAGTTGTCAAAATATCAAGTTACAACATAATAGTCATTAGTATCCGCCCAGTTTTTGCGGGATTCGTTAATAAACACGGATCTATTACCAATTTATTCATAATACAATCTTAAATCCCTTATTTAACTAATTTAACAAAGAAACTGTTTCATCTATCCCTCAGCCCTACGAGACCCACTGATGGATATTTGTTCCCTAAAATAGGTTTTTGCCTATAGGTATTTCACCGCCTCCCATCTCCTGGAGTTTGTCCATTAGTTAAAAAAAACACGCTTTCTACATAAAGACGAATACACGAACACCCATATCCAGAAAAGAAATTTAAATTCATCATGCAAATGTCAGTCTGGCCGGGAATCGAACCCAGAACCCACTGCGCGTCAGACCGATAAGGTGACTGGTCCGTCACGCGGATCATCAGTTGCCTCCTATGCGCTATATAGTTTACATCAACGGAGAAAGTGTTCCTGTACAAGACTTTTACAACATGGCAATGAATTTTCAGCAACTACTAATTGTTTACCATAAAATTTATTACTTTTCGCAGTTGTGACTCTCAATTTTACCGGAAAGGTCCTTCCTTATTGTCCTTACACAGTGTTATACTTATATGGTATGGAAAATATTACCGACATTTTACTGTTACAGTTATTCCATCATACACTTAAAATCGTACAAAATTGTAGTTGTAAAACCCCTTAGATCATCTTCTAAGATGCTAGTAGCAGCCCTACTACGTACAGATTCACTTCCTACGACACTTTTAAACTTAATCCTCAGGAGAAGCATTTATGATCTCGAGAGTAGGTGTCGTATCCATGTCTATTATATGTCCATGTGTGGCAATTATCAGTCACTAAATATGATGTATTAATATATTTTTATAACTCGTGGTTAATATCATGTTTTTATAACTTTCCTTCAAGTATCTACTGTATTGGGACTATTTTCGTTACACAAATTTGAATGTCATATACGTTCATTAAATACACAGTAAAGCC
>DWLI01004168.1:0-11095 GCA_018249915.1 Cecropterus dorantes dorantes
CGCGCCTTGAGTGCTGGTGACCGAATGGGTGTTGACAATACACAGAAATATGCTGCTGCCCATCATAGAAGTTTTTCCGTGAGTTGCCTCCTAAGATATCCATAGGAAGTGAGGAAGAGATTACTCAAGAACCCACTCCCACTAATAATTCGTTAACGAATATTGGCTTTCAAATGATATCCTTGTACCATGACATGCGGTTAACATAATAACGTGCTGACATTAAATAATAGTATCTTGACAATCTGAGTGGCCGAGCGGTAACCACGCCGGTCTGACACGCAGTGGGTTCCGCGTTCGATGCAAACGGACATCTGAATGATGAATTTAGATTTCTGTTCTGGGGCTGGAGTATTTGTTTATTTCTTTGTGTGTGTCAATGGCACCCACGATATAAGACCAAATCCTAATATTGGGCTATGAGTGTAGCAAGAGTAACTCATATAAGTTTATATATATATCGCTTCATTTGAACATAGATCAACGCCTGGGTGTAGTTGCTCGCAAAACTATCCATATCATATTCTTCCTCCCTCTTACCTATACCGTAAACTTCCAATCAGCGGAAGCATTAGACGTTTGCTTACTGCGCATTAATCCACCAATAAGCAATTATCGATTGGACGGCTCCAACCGCTCCCCCGCGACACACAATAACCCTGCACTTAATTCCAGAACATTCTTAGTCCATAGACTATAGATCGCAAAAGGGAAGACTTGATATCAACAAATGCAAAAGATATTTACTTTGTTTTATGTATATGAATCGTTATTTCCAAAAAATAAAAATAGGAGATATTACCCAAAAAAGTCTCTAATCTATGGCGTCATACGTTATATTAAAAGCTCATATCAGTTTGATCAAGTTTTTTAAAGCCTGTATACAGGCTTTTCCTAAAATTTTCAAACCAGTTTTGACTTTAAAGAATAAGGTTTTTAGAAAGTGACATAGGCAGATGGCAGACCTAGTGTAGTTTGACCGCAGAGGTGCTACCGCCACACCTATTTCTACCGTCAAACAATTCTTGCGTTTCGGTAGAAGAGTGTTGTAGCCGGATAACTAATATATGAGGAGACCATCTTAATGTTCGGAAGTAGCAACGCATGTGATCGACTTTAAAAATAATCTCTGTTCTATATGAAGTTGCTACAGATACCCATGGGCGGCAGTAACCACTTAACATTAGGATCACCAGTCTTCAATCTACAATCTGAAGTTGCGGAGGGACATAGGCTCCCTCTGTGTGTTCTATTGAATTTACAATGGTGAGTGTTCCGAGGAACTTTTTGATCTGGTGCCTACGTCGCCTTTCCTCCACCGCACCATTCGCCGAAGGATGAAGTTTCATCCACATCAACTGGACCCGTGGCGGTCCTCCAAAAAAAGACAACATTTACTCCAGAATTATGAACCTAAATTTAAATTTAAAACCCATGCGTACCAATTTAATGTAGATCCAACGCGGGCGAAATCACGCGACGATAATAGTGTATGTTTACAAAATTAACCCGCTACAACTCGATAAACACCTCAGGCAATTCTCGTGACCTTGGGTGTGGCCTCAACGGCCTCGGATCAGACCAAATTCATATTTAATGCCGTCCTCCAACTGCGAAGGTCCCGTCGACCTCGCGCCCACAAAAACACAATAAGTCGTGGCCCGTAATGCTTCATTGAACACATCTATCAAACACTAGTCAATCGGGAAGCCTCGAGTCAATTACCAGCAATTCCATCTATTAATTTCTGCTCTTTTTTATTAGATCGATGTAGTATACAAACATGCAGTCAGACTGATGGTATGTGGTCACTGCCGCCTAAAGACATCTGTAAGAATTTTTCGATATATCTTTGATCTATCGGGCGTTTTATCAGAAGTCAATCACAGATGCGCTGCCACTCCCGAGGGCTAAGATGATCACCTCCTATGAAAGTGAGCCGGCACCTACACCGATCCACTTAGCCGCAAGTAGTGGTATCTCCCTGGTGGTATCTCCTCAATACTCGTTGTAGCACATTATTGATTGGCAGATCTTATTGCATACTATCTCGTATATTTCAGAAATTTTGGGATGATTCAATTGATGATTGAAATTACAAGATTTACGACGATTTCGTACGTATTCGTTACGTATTCGTACGATATTTACGAAAACGTGAATATGGCGATTTTTAACTTTTATAAAGAAAAAGTATATGCGTTTCGTGAATCTTAAAAAATTAAATTTCATTTTCATATGTCGCTGAAGCAAATTTATACATGACAAAATTCACTAGCACAGTATATTGTCTTAGTATCATAAGAAATGCAGACAGTACCAACTGAGTAAATACTTGTACATGAATAAGACTACAATTACATCTCAAATTTTATACTCTCTTATTTTCAATCTGTACTAATATTATAAAGCAGTAGAATTTGCTTGATTGAACTTCGTTCGAATTTAAAAATTCTTTTTGTATTGAATAATCCATTTGTTGAGGAAGGCTATACTCTATATAATATCACGCTATATTTGTTTTTTTTTTTATGTCATGGCGGGTGAAACCGCGGAGCACAGTTAGTGTATTATATAATCAAAAAATATCAAGTGACAGTAAATGCACAAATAAGAAACAATTTTGCAATTGTAAATCGTGTTTTGTAGAAATCTGTACCCAAATAAGAGACACACTGTCAACACATTGTTGTCCACCGTTGGGCACGAGTCTTTTATTAGAAAGAGAGTTTTAGGCCATTCCCCACTAGGAATTGGAAGGATTTACACACTTTTGAGAACTTTTTTCAGTCACCATAAAGCAGGGATAAATTCAAATACGCAAATGATTTTAGAAAAATCGTTACTGCGTGCCTGGGATTACAAACTCGGACCCTCGACTGGACGGCCGAGTTTCAACCATTGGGCTAACACTATCCGCTAGCTACACTAGCTAAAATCTTGTCTAAAACCGCGTAATTCTATGGCGAATGTTGAGCAGTGGCAGACGTAATTGAGTGTACGCTCAACCCTCATTACGTTAAATGCGGTTGAGGAACGGCGGTCGTCTAGCTCAGATTGGACGTAATGTATGCATAACCTTACATATGTATCTTGATTGGATTTCCAAGATGCTTCAGTGCCCTTACTACGAGTTTGTTAAATTTCCTCAAAACAATCATTGTTTACGTTTAAGACCGTACATTGCTATGTAAATTGTTAATGATGTACAAAAGCGTAAACAATTATTGTTGGAAACAGAGTAAAGTCGCACTAAGAGAACAGATGTTACTGTAATATGCTACTGTAATATTGTACTGAAATGTCAAAGTGAAAAGGTTGGGAAAATCCTTACATTACATTGTCCTTATTCGCTAATATTCTAAATTTGAAAAGTTGTATTTGTTTTTCATTGGCTAAGTCTAAATCTAAATCTAAATCTAAATTAGAAGATTTGATTTGTGCCACGTGAATCATGATAGGGTACATGCATGCATTGTATACTGTTCAGTATTTGACTGGCCAAAATACTGAATAAAATAAAATGATAGATTCAAAAATGTTGTATTTCTGACATTACACTCAGAACAGTCAGTTTCATTTACTAGGTTGCCGCCAAGGACGATAAGACATATATTTTGCGGTGATCACGGGACCTTACAATGAAGTGCAATAGGCTGACCGGTCGCCAGGCATTATCCCTAGAAGACTGAGGTATTTATATATGATTTTCAAGTGTTCCTATAGTTACTAGCACGCAAAGATTTTAATTATTATTAGGACCAAACCAGCGACCTGAATTTCATACATATACTGTTGATTCTATGGTCAATTTAATTTTTTTATGGAATAAAATTATCATTATCAGGTGAAGAAATTTTTGACCGTTAATAAAAATATCTCGTAAAAGACAGATAATTCTTTTCAGGTTCTATTAAGTCACGGAAACTAACAAAAAAAAAAGCAGTCAAATAAATACATATATCTTCCCTCTTTTATTTATGAACTTTCAAAGCAAAAGTGTGACCCATTGACTTGGATGAAAAGGAGAGTATGACATTGGCTCCATACGGCACGATGCCAAAATGAGCCGCCGACTGTTACCGTACAGAATATCGACAAACCCTGTTTGGGTGTATTACTAGAATTAGAAGTTTTACTACAAGTAAAACATGGGTTTTTCCTTTTTGGAGTTACGAGGTGGCTCCTGGGACTATTTCAACGGTTTTCGACATAACAACTTCATTTCTTCGAGATATTAAATACTCTACACTTCCCATGAAAATCGCCTAAGAAATATGGAAAAATAGATCCCGGTTCTAAAGACAAGCTTGTATAGATAAACAAACTACGATGCATGGTTGTTGGGAATTCGTATCGTGAAAATAGTTAAATGAACATATACATAACTAACAATTTTAGAATTAGGGATAATTCTTAATAAGCATTCGCTTTCTAAAACATAATAGAATAAACAGATCATAAGACATAAACATGAAATTCTATTCTAATAACATAATAGGCAATTCTAACGTGGTCATCAAAATTAAAGCACTTCAATAGTTTGCGAATCCCAAAAGGCATCCGAAAGCTCTTCATGGTCATAAGCGAGCTTCCTGCAATACGGCCAACGGACTCCCCGGCGGCCGCGTAAGCGCTTATCGCTGCCTTGCTCTATCTTCCATTATCTCCACATTATTGACGAGCTTCCGCGGCGATAACACACTCCAAATTCTATATTTAACTCTTTTACCGACCAGTTACAATTTACAAGTTGTCAATCCCTATTTTCCCTCACTTTAATTTTTAATAGTTATTTTTCCGCCATTTCCACAATGGGTTTTTGACACTGGATAATATATTAGATTCAGTTCCAGATATGTATTTTTCAAATCACAATAAAAGACAGAGAAGTTCCTTATCAATTCACGTCCATATAAATTCATAAATTCCACAAACTACAACTTCGCTTAGCTTACCGATGTCCATTGGGCTACGCAGTAATACAATATTTGATGAAAGGTAAGTTCATTAGCTGCTCTCATTGCATAAAATATATTACTTCCTTGGGATTATATTTAAATATTCATTGGTATCCGCTTGGTGAATTCATAACGTCCACAAAGTCGTCATTAATTATGAAAAATATTGAGATAATTATGGTTAATGTAATGTAAAGTAAAACGTAAAAAAATCCAATTCAGTTGTTTTACCGTTTCATCCGTAATTCGCTGGATTTGGCGGCGATTCGCCATTTTAATTACTGTAAGAACGTTATTTGGCACGAGCCAGATTCATCCATTATTAGCGCTCATTTAATATTTAAGCAGCGCGCATTTGCTTGGCTTCCACTGATTTTATGGGTTCTTTATTGCATTGATTTTGTTTCCACTTGTTTATGTTAATCAGATTTTGTGGGTTATCCCGTAAAAACTATACTTGTGCAAATTTGGACGCCGCCTTATGTGCCCTTGGTTGGTAAGATGATAACACCGTTTATGTTTCGACCCCGGACGCACCACCGTCACCTAATAACAGCAGTTAGGCATTGCTGCAGTCTTGTCTGAAAGGGACTATAAGAGAGACACGCATAATGCATGAGTGGCCAACCTTTGGTAAAGCTGATATTATCTGGGGTTGACTTACCATCAGGTGGAGTAAGGGCTCATTTGATTTTCATATATTACAAAAAAAAACATACCAGCCCGTGTGGTGGTCAATAACAAAGCAATACTTATGAATATGAAGATTTCTAAGCTTCGCCCACACGCCAGACGGTATAACCATTGTTTTAAGTATAAACAGTAGATTGCAAATGAATTTAAAAAGTGCAAGGAATAACGGAGAGCTGCATAATTAAAGCAAAACAGTCGTATGGTAATATCGGAGAACGAGTCTGCATTTCAGTACCGCAAATGTATTTTTATTATGAAAGAATTTTATTCCAATGAAGATACTGAAACAACATTTGTAACAATGGATACTAGAGGTTTAAGTGCACCTGTAGTTCATCTTTTCTTATATTTCTAGTCTGTTTTTACAATCGTACTGTAAATCTTTGTGTACAGTGTCGTGATAACTCATCTTGGACAAAACTAACAAGAGTTTCGATCTATCGAGTTCAAAAACCCCACATTTGAGAGCATTGTCTCCTCGATGAGCTTTTGAATTAATACCTTCTTTAAGAATAGTCTCATCTTTCTACTCAAACTTTGATTCTTTTTTCCATTTATCTTCCAAAGTTTGAGATGACAGTAAGATGTTTTCAATAAGTTTCGGGTAATTTATTATTGCTGTTAATAAATAGTAAATAGAAAATATTTTCTTGTACTAACAAGACGGCATTGATGCAGAGAAATTTTACACGAAAATGAAGTATGAAATAATGAGACCGACTTATCGGAAGAAAATTTACTCCACTTCACGCGGAAATTAAAATAGTTCGTTTTCCATTCCAGTAACTGAACGAATAGGTGCCACAGATGCTACAGTTGGTTTCAATTACAACATTGGCAACATCAAACTAGTTTGCCACTATTATAAGAAGTTAAATGACGACTTTAAAGTAGAGATGCGCCGGATCGTTAAAATAATAAATCCGCGGATACGGATACGAATACGGATCATTGGTGTCTAGACCCGCGGATACGGATCTCAACTTTCTATTAAATTTACTTGATGCGCGTGCCCTTGAAGCGACTATGCCCTTAGTACGAGTTTATTACTTGTTCTTAAAACAATAATATTTTACGTTTTACTATATCATTACAAAGTACACTGTTATTATATGTACTAACATAAAATGTTAAGATATTTGATTGTTGCAATCTGAGCTACATATGTGATATTAATAAACA
This sequence comes from Cecropterus dorantes dorantes, assembly GCA_018249915.1. Taxonomy (NCBI): domain Eukaryota; kingdom Metazoa; phylum Arthropoda; class Insecta; order Lepidoptera; family Hesperiidae; genus Cecropterus; species Cecropterus dorantes. The sequence goes on from DWLI01004168.1 coordinate 6,837, forward strand.
ATGTGTAATTTAATTATATTTCATTACTAATTGCTTAAGTACATTTAAAATTTTGTTTATATAATGAAACTATAAATAATATGCATTTAATAATAGGTATAAAAGATCCGTTTGAGATCCGCCCAAAAAGTAGCGGATACGGTTCTTTCCAATGCCTCGGATATCCGCGGATACGGATACGGATCTCCGGCACATCACTACTTTAAACATAATTCAGATACATCAATATACGAGTATCTTTAGTTGAAATCTTTCTTAGCTACATATTTTTCCTTTTTATTAGAATTGAATATGAACTGAACTGAACTTTAGATAAAACTATCATCTACTCGTCCGAACAATCAATGTTACATTCTGCACCCCCAAGAATCTGCTGCGACCTACAAAACTGAAACTCTGCATACTTGGATGACTTCGAGAGGGAATATTGCCTCTCGGGAGTAGACTGTGAGTGCTCCGCTTTTCCGGGTAAGTAGACATACCATTCATTCTGTATTTTATGGATTGTCCATAGAACATAACTATGTTATATAAATTTATACACAATAGATGCGTCACATCTATATTTTATTAGCGCGTTCAAACATTGTTTGTTTGAACGCACTAATAACTGATTCTCCTAATATTATAAATCCTCTACTGATTTATAATATTAGTATAGATAAAATAGTAGCTTGAAGTTTTGCTACGTAACTAAAATATTATAGGTTTTACTCGCTCAAAGTTGTAAGCTGTTTCGTGTTGGTACACGAAAAGTGATAAGAACATTCTGATAGAAAATTCAATGTTAAACCTCGTACATTCCATCAAAAGCTTGCTATTTTTAACGTATTACTTTTATCCAAAACGGAAATATAAAATTGGAATATAAGATTGGAAGTATGAAACCAAATGAAGGAAGTGATATCCATAAATATCGAAATCAAAATATGTTATAGACTGACCAGTTGAAAAGTTACATCCATGCAAAATTTCATGTAAATCGGTCCAGTGGTTTTAGCGTGATTGAGTAACACACAGACACATACACACATTATCTCATTTGTATATTTAGTATAGATATATATGGTTGTTCGTTATAGACTATAGTTACTATAGATTTAATCATACATGTGTTTATTGTAATTTTATACATCGCATTGGATTAACTACAATAGCAATAAAGCAGTAGAGTTTGTTTGGTTGAACGGGCTAATCTCAAAAACTACTGGGTCGGGTGAAACCGTGAGACAAAGCTAGTCAAATAGACATCTCATTTAAACATATCATCAACAACACCTATCCTAAAATATATATCTACTTATATGTAGAAGAATAATTTTAAGGCAGACAATAGAGCATCATTGTATAACATGCGTGATAAATACCTATTTGGAGCAATAAAGTTTAATTCAAGGTATCTTCATACATTGAGATTTGTCCGGCCTTCATTCAAAATAATGGACACCACAGCCGGGTCGCTCGATTGGATGCCTCGAAAATTATTAATGATGCTCTCTGTGTTTCAGATTTAAGTACAATCATCTGATTTCGTATCTTCAAAACAAATTTATTGTTCCTAGTATATACAATTCAACAGACAATACGAATATACGACAAATATTAAACAACATTACAATATCAAACAACAGTACGTTTGTCATTCATTTTTAATGTCAACCCACCGTCGCAACTGATGTTTGGAAATTCGTAGGCGTTACTCAAGTATGTAAAAGCAAACCGTTCATGACGAAATTTAGTAATTGTGAGATAGAGTAAGGATCTTAAATAAAACGAGAAATTAACGGGATATTTCCTTTTGCGATTAAAGTAGAAAACGAGCATGCATTGCGCATAATGACTGCCACCCATGGACATTTGTAATATTTAAATGTATTTATATATCTTTTTAGTAATATAATCTCATAAATTTTCTTTATTTTCATCAGATTATCACCAATAAGGGCCATAAAATGAGAACAACATCGACGTATTCGAAGTCAATAATATACGTATTAAAACTCAAAAATTACTCGTCAGCTTTCATATAATAGAAATCATCAAAATACTCCCAGTAAAAAACACATAAAATACAGACAAATTGAGAATCTCCTTCTTTTTTGAAGTCGGTTAATAAACACTAAAGACGCTCGGGTTAACTACACTTTCATATTGCAAATTTACCGGTTACTCGATATTCAAAATGGCCGTCTTATGACCGTTAACAAGTCATCAAACGTGTCGATCGGCTGAAAGCCGGAAACAACCGCTTTATCCTATTAGCTTCAACAATAATATGCTAATTTCGCTAACAATTTTTAAATATAAGTACATACTACTACTATTTACCCGACAGCGTCAGAAGGAGGATAATGCTTTTCGAGCATACGTATCCATCCATCCATCAGCCTTTCGAGGTTCATAGCTGGACATAGACCTCTTCTAAACGGCGACACTCCACTATATGTATGTGTCCGCATGTAATCCTTAAATATAAACACACTATATATCTATGTCAATTTCTTTGTCACACCCTACAGCCCAAACAGATTAACACAACATCAAAAACCCGACTGCTAATTTCAGTTTTAGCAGTCGGGTCTTTTGTTTCATTATATATATATTTTTTTTGTAATATTTGTACATTTAAATTTGTTCTATTCGAATAAAGTGAGTGTGAAGCCAATATTTGTGGGCCACAGAGGACTTAAATTATTATAGAAAGGTCTTCCTGCCATAAACATTTCACATCAGACGGCGGTGGCTTGCCTCGGGCGGCACTTTTTGGAGAGGCGACAAAGCCTTATATATGTTATGAATTTCCTATAGGTAGACATAGGATTAAGGGATCACAAAATTTACAAATAAGAGGCAACCTTTTTTGCCAGCCATGATCCTACAAATGACGGTAAATTGTAAATACACCACTGAGCTATTTTTTTTCATATTGTTGTTGTTGATAACGATAGCTGTCCTCAATAATCGAAAGTCTATTCAAAATTATAACACATTACCCAAAAGGGAACTAGGACGCAATAAGACAAGGAAAGGAGAGAATAGGTATAAAAAGGAAGCAATCATTAAACTAAGGAGGCGTCATGAAAGATTTCTAACATTCGGAACGGATTAGCGACCAACTGACGGGTTAATGCCTTCCAAAACGAAGCGTGTCTAAAACTTAGCCTCCAGCGATCGTTCCCAGACCGTGCCCTATGTTGCTTAACTTTGTAGTTTATTCATTATCGAAACATGCTACAAATCTAACCATACTTCTTCTTTTAATAATATTTGTTAACTAGTTTTTCTTTTTATTATAGAAGTTGCAAACGAGCATGCAATCGCCCATGTACACCTGTGAGCAACCTCAATGCAAACACAACTAATTATATCAAGTTGGATAAGTATGTCTTCCTTACCACACCGTTCAAACCGGCAGAATACAGCACTGCTTAACACAGCTATGTGTCGAATAATTGTAGCGATGGTTCCGCCGTATTCGAACCCCGGCGGTTTACAAACTACCTTACAAGGTGGTACACAAGGTGCTGAACAACCAATGTAGTGTTGGCTGGGGATGTACCATCGCCACACCTATTTCTAGGGTGGAAGGGTGCAGTTGCCAACATATTTTCATCTCAGTCCTCGGGAGTAGTACCGCATCTGTGATTGACATCAGAAGAGTCTTGCGTTTCGAATGAAGTTGATCACAAATGTCCCTAGGTGTCCTATGTGTCCCTATGTGACTCGTCAGGTGTTCGTTTGCTACTTCATACTGATAAAAAACCACACGGCGTTCTACCTTTAAATCCACATTTAAATATAATAGAAAAAAAACATAACCCCATAAAGAAAAAACAGTTTTAGATTGCCAATAATGTGCACAGTCATCGATGGTGTTTAATTGCGATTAGATATACTTCTATCGGCATTTACCGGCAAATTCCATAATTTTCCTGTTTTCGCCATAACAAACTGCTCAAATTCCTTTGTTTCGAAGCGTCGACGTGACAATAAAATAACACGGAATCCTATTGTAAATACTCGACCCCTTTTAAGCGTACACGACACAATTAGTTTTTTAAGACTTAACTCTTGATACAAATGTAAGATACATCTCCTATGATAGCCATACAGTTATTTTAATCAGTGCAAGTCCTCTATACATCAGCCTCTACATTTACCTTAATTTTATAATAGTATTTTTTTCTGCATTAAATATACCCAGAATTGTATTATGTTTTTTACCAAACTCCTTTTTTTACCTAAAATGTTTTTACGGT
>DWLI01004169.1:0-11095 GCA_018249915.1 Cecropterus dorantes dorantes
GAAGTTACTTACAGATGTCCATGGGCGGCAGTGGCCACTTACCATCAGGTGGACTGCATGCTCGTTTGCTACTTCAATATTATATATAAAAAATAGACGTGGTGGTGTGGTCGTGGCAGTTATAAAATATTTCTTTTCGTCGGTTAGATACGAGAAATATATAAGTTAATACTTAAAAAAAAATGTATGACTGTAACTTGTATTAAGGGACCAATACATAAAAAAAATAACATCATATATCATCAGTGGAAAAATATAGCGCGTAGTATAATTATAAAATTTTCCTATCAGTGGAGTTCAGATCCTATATTTATCAGATTAATTAGTCCAAATGAGATTAAAGCTAAATATACACATGCTGAGTGTGTTGCAGTTGAAACACGTATTCAATACTATTGCTATACAAGAGGATAATTTTAAAATGAATTTACCTCTTGCTGAAACACTGAGATACACAGTTAGCGTTTCTTTGTCTGTCATATGTTCAGCTGCGTGTATAACAACATGGTGTCTGATGCCAAGATGGCGTTCACTCCACAACTTTATAAGTGTCAACCAAATTGTAATTTCAACGATGCACTTGATCTCAGTGTCTGTGTACATGCTTACAGACGGATTGGAATACTATTGTGTTCCGCTAAATGGTTACTTATTCCTCGCATCTCTGTGCTGTTCATTGTGTGCTTCGATACACGCGTATGTGAAGTTAGTGTTGATATATACGGAAAGAATAAGTTCTGAAAAAAGAAAATTCGCAGCAACTGCTTATGGAGCGACGCTCGTGATTAGAGGAATTTGTGATGCCGTGATACCAAATGTGTATCCGGAAACACGCAATATGCTTGATTTAAAAATGTTCCCGTTGTACATAATAATCACAATAAACTTAGTTCTTTTCGTTAAAATTACTAAATCGGTTATTGGAAGAAATAGTATGTTTCGAATTAACTCAAAACGTGTTTTATCATTAATAGGGGTAGCTTTGATATGCGATTTTTTTACAACGATATATTTGATATCATTTGTTTGGCCTATTCCTATTATTCCGGATGTTGTACTGGAATTCTTATTCTTCTATCGATTAATCCCACAAGCTATTATTGTATTATTAAACAGAACGTCTAGAGATCACTGGAAGAAATATATAGCAAAAAGAAAAAGATATGCTCTTAATTCAAGTGATTTAATGTAGATTTTATTTGTTGTACAATAATATTTAAAATATATGTTTAGTATTTTCCCGATAATTATCGAGGTTTTAATTTTTACACTGATATTTAAAATATATGTTTGGCAATTTTGTTTTAATTATCTATGTCTTATTTCTGTTTAGCTGTAAGCAATAAATCTTATTTTTGTAATACTTTTGTCATTACTAAAAAGATATCACACGTGTTTTGTTATTTTTTTTATTAAATACATCCAATCCATCTGTATATTTAATAAAATCCTATCTTCATTTCCTGTTTTAATAATTTAATATAAATGACAGTTAAAATACTTAATTCCGAAGCACGCATTTGCAACACGATAGAAATTGGTATCTGTTTAATATTAACTAGTTAACCACCCTTAAAACTTAAGGAGTAAGTGTAATACAAAACTTAAAATATGAAAAGATACAATTCTTATTATGTCTTTAAGCGTGATCATAAGGATCAATTGTTGTACTTAAATATAAAATTGTCTCCTCTTATGCCTATACATAAGAGGAGACAAACTACTACTAGTTTATACACGTACACGTACTCGTTTTTAAGTGAGTGTGTTTATCAAAACATAGTTTTATCTTCACATAAACGTTATTTTTGTTCGTTAAATATCTGAAAGCCAGATGTACTTTAAAATGTTTTTTTATGTATCATTGTGGTTCGACGGGAGAAATTTACACAACTAGTGCTTAGAGCAGTACTTACGGCACTTACATAAATATATATACGGATTGAAATACAAATATATAAGTTAATGGTTGGTAACAAAATTGGTATAGATTTAAGGAGTAATTCTAATTTTAATGATTGTGGCAGTTGGACTGCAGAGACAAGATACATATAAATGGAGGTGATATCACACATCAACTGGACCCGTGGCGGTCCTCCTGGCGGTTCGTTCTTGCCGCGGACGTGTAAGATGTGAAATGAGCTTCCTCCTTAGGTATTCCCGGAGCGCTATGATATGGAGCTCTTCAAAAAGGGTGTGAAAAGAGTTCTCTATCAAAGCCGGCAATGCATTGGCGATTCCCCTGGTGTTGCAAATGTTCATAGGCGACGGTGGCTACTTTCCATCAGGTAGCCGGTCTGTCTTATCGTTAGGTTTATACATAAAAAAGAAAAAAATATGAGGATAAAAGCATCCAGTAGTTACAAAAAGGAGTTTTAATATTAACTTTACCGTTCATTTTTTGCAGGTGTTAGAACCAGCGTAGTTCGACCGAAGAGGTACCACCAGCACACTTATTTCTAGCGTGAAGCTGTTATGTTTCGCTGGAAGGTTGTGGTGGCCAGGTCACTTATATACAAGGCGACCACCTTAGTCCTCGGGACCTTCATTCTATATAAAGCTTACAAATGCGGCATTGACCACTTACTGTCAAGTAGACTGCATGCTCGTTTGCTACTTCAGTCTAATAAAACTGTTCAATATTTCAATACCAATATGTTTACAAACACAGAAAAATTTTAGCATGAGCAGTTTAAATTAATTCAAAGAAATACAAGTTTAATTGTTAATTTTTTTTAAAACAAACTACTGCTTAAAACAATAACATAAAATAGAAACCGACTGTTATGCAACAAAAAAACAAAATAATAATTAAAATGCATTGTTACATTCACAGTATATAGTACATAGCCCCGAAATCAGCGCTCAACATATTTTGATGATTACAACTACGAATCTATGTCCTACAAGCATGAGCGTCGGATTCAGAACTATGTACTGTCCCTGTCAATCCAAATCACTTATTTCTTTGGTTTTAGCTAGCATTAGTAGAGATAAGAAGAGTAGAAGGTCACATTTTTCATAAAATCAATTCATCATAGAGCCAAAATGAGCATTATGGGTCCTTTCAAATTTCATGAAAATGGGATCAGTAGAAGCAAAGTAATTCCTCCATTTGTCGCGCACATATTTTTGCAAATTTAAGACTTATACGGTTTTCTCATGGAAGCCCTTGTCAAATGTCAAATTCGGTTTCCCCAGTCGAAGCTATCGAAGTATCAAACAGTCTTCACGAGTGGCAACGCATCTGTGATTGACTTCCAATAGCATCTCTGTTCTAAGTAAATTTATTTACAGATGTCCATGGTGATAAATGGTTACTAGACCACTTATTATCAGGTGGACTGCGTGTTCATTGCTGTAATAAATACCATTAATCCGCCATTGTTATAATTAGTAAATGTGTTGTTTATAGTTCATTGGCACAACGGTGCGAAGGGATATCCGTTATGAGATTTGGTTTAAAAGTATACGAGTATACTAATAATGTTCATTTTTAGCTATTTTTGTAACATTTTTATAAAGCGAAGGCAAAATAGGATCCAACCTTCTTAAGTGGTCAGTAATTATTATAGATCCACTACAGGGCAAACATCCTATGTAGTTATGTGTTGTCAATTGCATTGATGATCTGCTATACATACATGTTGATACACGTAATTATAAAAAAATCAATAGTTTAATAAAATTAAACTATAAATGTAACTTGCGTTACGGCAGTAACATACATATATATTATTAAGCGTAGTGTAAAGTTTTGTAATTTCTCTTTTAGTGGAGTTCAGATTATATTTTTATCAGGTTCATTAGTGCAAACGAGATTAAAGCAACAAATATCCATAATGTGTTGCAGTGGAAACACGTATTCAATAATAGTGCTATATTTGTGGTTAATTTTAAAATGAAAATATCTCTCGCAGAAGCAGTAAGATACATAGTTAGCGTTTCTTTGTCTATCATGTGTTCAGCTGCGTGTATAACAACATGGTGTCTGATGCCAAGATGGCGTTCTCTCCACAACTTTATAAGTGTCAACCAAATTGTTATGGCAACGATGCATCTGATCTCAATAACTGTGTACATGCTTACGGAAGAATTAGAAGATTATTGTATTCAGCTAAGTTATTACTTTTTTCTTGCGTCTATATGCTGCTCATTGTGTGCTTCGATATACGCGTATGTGAAGTTAGTGTTGATATATACGGGAAGAATAAGTTCAGAAAAGAGAAAATTTGCAGCAACTGCTTATGGCGCGACGCTCGTGATTAGAGGAATTTGTGATGGCGTGTTACCCAATGTGTATCCGGAATCAGACTATATTACTGAATTGAAAATGATGCCATTGTATTTAATATTAACAATAAACTTAGTTATTTTTCTTAAAATTGTCAAATCAGTTATTGGCAGAAATAACATGTCCCAAGTGAAGTCAAAACGTGTCATATCATTGATAGGCGTAGCTGTGATATGCGATTTTATTATAACGATCTATGTGATATCATTTCTTTGGTCGTTTCTTTTTTTATCAGAGGATGTACTCGAATTCGTATTCTTTTATCGATTGATTCCACAAACTATTGTTGTTTTACTAAACAGAGCTTCTAGAGAACACTGGAAGCAATATATAGCAAGAAGAAAAAGATGTGCTCTTAATTCAAATTTTATTTTATAGATTTTATTTGTTTTCTTCGACATCTTATTATTGTTTGTTTGTGTATTGATATTAAAAATATATATCTGCTTTACTAATATATTTCTGATAATATTTAAGTGTAATTTTGTGTGTGTAATAAATCAACTTAATGTATTTTTTTATTAAAAAATAGACAATAATCACATATTATTTCGATTTTTGTTCATTCAATACATTCAATCCATCTGTTATCGTAGCTTGAAATCCCGTTTTTAATGTATAGTTAAAGTGATTAAAAGATAAATTAAAAAAAAGTTATCTATGCTAATATTATAAAGTAGTGGAGTTTGTTTGGTTGAACGGGCTAATCTCAGGAACTACTGGTTCAAGTTTTTTTTGTATTGAATAGTCCATTTATTGAGGAATGCTATAGGGTACATACCATCACGCTATATTTGTTTGTTTTTTTTTCTTATTTAGTTACGGGTGTTACTAAATCCACGTAGGACACCTGGTAAAAAATAAATGATAATGTTTTACACCTTTTTTATCTTATCGGTAGAAGTATTCTAGTTCTGACATTTTTGTCTTTTTTTTTAACACACTTTCTACACTCACAGCGCCACTAGAATTTTCTCCTGTGTCGCGGTTGCCATGGACACACAAAGACGAATACACAAACACCCAAACCCAGAACAGAAATGTGAATTCATCATTCAGATTTCTGTCTGGCCGGGAATCGAACCCGGGACCCACTGCGCGTCAGACCGGTATCTTGACGGCGCCGCCACGCGGGTCGTCTGACATCAGTAGTACGAATGAGGAACGCGATAATAAGAAGCCAATTTTTGTACTTCAATATAGAATTACCTCTTTTTATATGTAGTTTATTCTCTCTCATCTCTCTTATTATTTTTTACTTACGAAGTTAAAGTGTTTGTGTGTTTTTCTTCGCTAAATATCTGAAAGATATATCTACTTAACGATGATTTTTAAAAGTATGCTTTGTGTTTATAGTGTTGATAGACTGGTACAGCTTTTTACTTTAGAGCAGTACCTGTAGCGTGTATTAGCTCGAATTGAAATATAAACGGTTGGTAAAAGAACTACATTGGTATAGATTTGAGGACTGAATTTACTGTTAAGGAGAAGCATTATCCATGTGATAAAGGATTCTTATCCAATTTAAATTATGTCGCAGACCTGATGTGGCAGATTGGCCTAAAGATACTAGTTACAAGAATAGTTACAAAAATTGAATCAACTGATCACTTTTACATATGTACATTATTACAACACTTATATGTTCATTAGATCCGAGCGAGCAGGAATGTGGCATGAGCTATGTTAATTAATTTAAACACAAAATAATTGGCATACTTCGCTGGCTCTCAGAAAATTTTCCGGGCAAATTTATATAAATTCGTACAGCGTATAAAGGGTTTGTTCTTTTAGGTTACGAGTAAAGAGAAGTTACATACTTGACCCAAACCTCCTATATTCAGGATAGTAGTGTTCTTCCATCTTTTTCATACCCCCTTGTAAAAAAACTAGTAAATCTTGTATATGAAAATATTTCATGATCCCCTACTGCTCGCTACTTGTAATTATTCTTTATATTTTGTGTAATTATGAAAACTGTGGAATAATAATATTAGTTTAATTGAGGTAATATTGGACGTATCAACTAAAAACATAATTTGGGATCTAAGGAATAAGTCGCCAAAATCCTTTCATTTAAAGTATCTTAATAAAATAAAAATACGTTTTTGAAGTCCGTATTGGTTTCTTTTACTCAGGCTTCACGAACCCCATTGAAGGCCGGGGACCGCCAAGACTCGTGACCCATTTTATATTTAGGCTTAGGTTGACATTGAAGTTTGTATCTGGATGTAGCAAGAACATTGTTATTCTGCTAATAAGAAGGATAAATTTTTTACATGTTGATATTTATGTCTTGATTACATTACATTTTTTTTATTTGTCTTTATTATATTTTTGTCTTTTAATTATTTTATTTATCACTAAAAAGCATGACTTAAAAAGTTAATATCAAATATATTTTACGTCACGTACGTACGTGTATCGAGCACCAACTGCATAAATATGCACAAAATCTACATTGATTAAAATTTGTTACTTTATTTACTTTGTAGTAACAAAAAACTCGCTATATCTTTTATATAATTAAATACTATTTCACAATATAACACCAGATCCCAACATTGCTATTATAGGACAGAATAATATATGTGTGATAATGATGGCTTCTTAGTGAATGATTTGGCAATATTACTATTTACAAGAATCATTAGCATTAAAGTGAAATTTACGCGTATACGTTGTATATTGACGCGTTAATTTTATCGACAGCTGTAAGCAACTTCGTATAGAACAGGGGTTCTATCTGAAGTCGATCGAAGATGCGTTGCTATTCCTGAGGACTAAGATGGTCGCTATGCTCATGCTCATATAAGTGAGTCAGCAACCACACGCTCCCAGCGAAAAGCTAGAATTATTTTACACTAGAATTAGGCGTGTTTATATTTTTAACAATATTTGTAACATCTGTCTATCAGTATCTTCACGTCCTCTACTTGAAATAGGCCTCATGTAACAGAGTTTTTGTTAATGGTCACCGCGCCTGGCATCTGGCGTGTTGGTGACCGCAGTGGGTGTTAATGTTATACAAGAAGACGCTGCTGTTATGGCAACGATGCATCTGATCTCAATAACTGTGTACATGCTTACAGAGAGATTTGATTATTATTGTGTTTTGCTTAGTGGTTACTTTTTCCTTGCATCTATATGTTGTTCATTGTGTGCTTCGATATACGCGTATGTGAAGTTAGTGTTGATATATACGGGAAGAATAAGTTCAGAAAAAAGAAAATATGCAGGAACTGCTTATGGAGCGACGCTCGTGATTAAAGGAATTTGTGATGCCGTGATACCAAATGTGTATCCGGAATCAGGTGATATGGTTTATTTAAAAATGATGTCATTTTATTTAATATTTAATATATTTTTTTGCTAAAATTACTAAGTCGGTTATTTGTAGAAAGAGTATGTCCCGAGTGAACTCAAAACGTGTTATATCATTAATAAGCATAGCCTTGATATGTGATTTTGTAAAAACTATGTTCATGATATCATTTCTTTAGGCATATCTTTTTATTCCAGTGAATATATTTGAATTCATATTTTAATACCGACTGATTCCACAGACTATAATTGTTTTACTAAACAAAACGCTCAGAGAACACTGGAAAAAATATTTAGCAAGAACAAGAAGATATGCTCTTCATGTAAATAATATTTTTTAGGTTTTATATATACATATGTACTTTCAATGTATTTTGATAGTGTAAAAGTGTAACTTTAAGTAATATTATAGTTATAGTTTGCTATTGTTTCTACATAACAACTAATTAAGAATGACACAAAAATATTTATGATAAAGATAAGATAAAATATTTACTTACATTCATGAATATTTCTATCTCTCCCAGATCCCAGATACCTGCAACAAATTATAGAAAGACATTTTAATGTAATGGTTTAAATAAATAAATGTTATAAAACCTGCATATAATTGCTTATTTTATAAATGTATTCACAAATAAAATATATTTTATTATTATTAAAAGCTCTTTTATTTTTAGCTTGTTTTGGTGGATCAAGTATTTTGCTTTCAATTTTACCCGGCCGATTGATCTGAATTGATTTCATTGATTATTTTCTTTAAAAAATCTTATCCAAAAGTATCATAGAATTGCTGTGAAAGTGATAACTTAAAGTTTTGCTTGTCGTCTTGCAGAGTTACGATGTCGGGGTCCAGGGTCCACTGAGATGAAGACCCGCGTCAAAACCATTGTTAATACACCGTTATGCCGAATTCGATAGCCCATACGGTGATTGCCTTTTTTGGTTGACACTGTGTATTATTTATACCGCAATTAAACTTCTTTTTAATATTCTTCTTTAATAAAAATAAGTGACTATGACTGCAGTAAAAAATCTTAATTTTCTTTAACTCAATGGAGGCACTTATAAATTGTCAGTTACCATATGTTTACATACATGATCAATGGATAGGAAATCTATAAAAATATTTATACTATAACAGTTGTTATGAAAGAAGAGAAACTGTTGCCATATTAATAATTTTATATGTATATAAAATAACTAAATGGTATATGCATATATTTTAGATAGATTACTTTTTTCTCTATGACACCATAATAAATAGCGTGCTCAAAGAAAGTGAACTCATTTTAGCCTTATAGATTTCGTTTATGTAAAAAGAGTTAAGAGAAAACATCGTTAAATATTAACTGCGGTTTTGGGTACCACAGGCAACATTTTAACCACACGGAATAGTTCCTCCCAAATTCCAAACTGCATTTACATAAATGTTTTCCTAATGAACATCATACGCACTTAAAGTATTCTCGTTTAGTAAGCTTTTATGTGCAAGCGAGACCACTAATCTCATTTAAAGACTTCATGCGACGTGAAATATCCGGGCAATAGTAGGTATACGGTTGAAACTGTGTTCTTCTCTTTGCTTTGACTATGAAAGTGTGTACAAGTAAATATTTTAAGTTATTTTCTCTTTTTTCTCTAGAGAATGTTGTAGAAATGCGGAAAGCGGTTTGATATCGCAAAACCTCCCATTACTACGTAGATCTATATCCAACAATATTATTTGATTTACCTATTACAACGAAAACAAAAGAATTGATAGAAATAAAACTGGAATATTATTGAAATTTATAATAGTTTAAATTTAAATATTGGTATTTCTTACAGTAAATTAAATTTAGCAGTTTAGCAGTATCCACACGTATTGCTCGTCAGGTTTAACGATTTTGACATTTCCCAGCTATACAAATTATGTAACGAAATACACACACTAAGGTTTCCTTCTGTGGGTGTCGTGGATACGATGGACATACACAAACACCCAGACCCAAAAGAGAAATCTAAATTCATCATTCAGATGTTTGTCTGACCGGAGATCAAACCCGGAACCCACTGCGTGTCAGACCGGTATGCTGACCGCTCCCCCACGTAGGTCGTTAAAGTATAAAGTAAACAAATCCGAACCACCGTTGTGTAATGTTGCCAGTTCATTGACTATGTCACAACTGAGACAACTCTGTGTTATCTAATCGGGGAAAAGCGTTCCAACAAAATCGGTCAATGGGCGAAGTAATTGTATAATATCTAGCTTCTCTAACTGTTTTATGTATTTCAAGACAATTATTGTATTTCTATTTCGAATTGAGTTTATGTTTACAAAACAGATTTACAAACAATTATCTTTTAAATGACATCTGCTAAACGGCATAAACATTTTATGTAAATTAGTGATAATTCTTGAAATTACTGTTATCAGAACCATAGAAACGTAATGTTCCTTCAGGTTTCTAAATTTACTATCTGAAAATATTATATGGGCTAAAAAAATTGCAGATGAACAAATTAAGAGCGTGAAATTGACTACTGTGTTTATTATAAATTAAAAGGAAATTGAAGGCGATGTGCTAACAAAATACATTCACTTATTTAAATTTTAGTAACAAACGCGAATATAGTCCACCTGATTTAACATATTGAGCAATAAACATGAAAAATATTATAAAAAAAGACAAGAAAAAAGGCCCGCTGAGTTTCTTGCCGGATCTTGTGAGGATCAATTAGGTTGTATTCCGATCTGGTGGTAGTGTAACAAAATGTTATAACGGACTATTTGTTAGTGCCCTCGTAGGTCTATACAAAATAAAAAAAATAAGTCCCTGTAGTACCGGGACTAGAATAAGGCTACGGTATGTATCCCTTGCCTGTCGTAGGAGGCGACTAAAAAGGGGCTTCCGGGGTTGCGGGCGTGGGAAAGGTGGGAACAAGAGTGGGAACTCAAACCGTCCAGCCAAGCGACCCCGTGAAGGACGGTGGCATGTGTGGTCGCACGCCATCGTAAAAACCATTTCATTTACACTAGAGTAGAACAGGGGTTCTATCTGAAGTCAAACACTTATGCGATGCTACCTCCGGGGAATAAGATATGTCACCTCACAAAAAAGTGACCCAGTCATAATCTCGTCCCATGCCACGAAAAGAGTTACATCTTCAAAATTACAAGTTTTCACTACGGCCATTCCAAACATTCTAGGCTTTATTTTGGGTATAACTTTTTTTTTTACATAAGATACCTGTTTTTTTTTTCTTGTTGTCATATAGTTATATTAAAAGGTACATACAAGGCTAATAAATGGGTCATAAATATTATTAATTTCCTTAATTCGGGATTATATATCGACATACAATCCTTTTCGTCGTAAAAAGAATCGACTTGTGAAGTTGTATAAGAACATAAAACCATATTTTTGGGAATTGAATACAACAGAGCTGGTACTAACTATACTAATATCTTTATTCTACGGACAATTTTAGAAT
>DWLI01004170.1:0-11094 GCA_018249915.1 Cecropterus dorantes dorantes
GGTGCGTGCCTGGGATTCGAACCTCGGACTCCCGATCGAGAGACCGAGTTTCAACCATTCGGCTATCACTGCTCATGCAAGTAGAGATATATGAGGTTGAATATACTATTTATTTAGATGTAGCAAACGAGCATGCATTCCACCTGGTGGTAAGTGGTCATGCCACACATGGACATTTATAAGCAACCTCATATAAAATAGAGATTCTATCTCGTCAATTACAGATGCGTTGATGCTCACGAGGACTAAGATGGTCGCTTCGTAATATAAAGCCGGCAACCACATAAACGCAAGAACTGCTGCACGCTAGAAGTAGGTGTGACGTCGGTACCCCCCGACTGAACCGTACTCGTTCTTCCACCGTTCTAATCGTTTGCTACTTAAGTTAAAAAAATCATATTGGTTGACTTAGTGTAAGTTTTGAACTATGTATACAATAGACACATTTGGTATATAAAACTATGTCTCTCTATGTCTCTATATCTAAGAATCATGTGGACGATTTCAATAAGGAAAAATATTTTAACAAAAAATATAAAGTGGCTTCAATGTCACCAAAAGGCAAAAAAATAATTTAAGTTTCTGTTGGTTTGTTACATATACGAGTACATTACATAGTACATAGTCCCGAAGTCAGCACTCAACATATTTTGTTAGATTACAACGACGAATCGACTTCAGAACCATGTACTGCATCCTTAATGCAAAGTTAAGACCTATTTTTCTCATGCACATTCTTGTCTTGTAAAATAGGACCAAAGCGCCAGGAAGCACCAGCTTTCAAATAAAAAATAATAAAATAAATAAATAAATTGTAAAAATCCGTTCCTAACCTAACCTAATCCGTGTCCTAACCTAACCACAATTTTCAATATATCAAACATAAAAAATACAGTCGAATTAAGAACCTCCCCCTTTTTTAAAGTCGGTTAAAAATATATTTGACTTATACCGTTTTTAGAAGAAATTAATCGCTTAAAATAAAAGAACAATAACTTAAGATGCGAGATCCTAACGTTATCCTCTGAACCCAGACTCCCGGGTATCAAGCCCGGAACACTTTCCACATCAGATAGTTTGAGTAACAACGTAATTCAAAGTATCGTAGATGTTATGTAGAAAAAGACGTATAATATTTATTTCAACAGGTCGTCCTAGCCCACGCTATTATTATATCATTTAGCTGAAATTGATATTTTGAGGGTAGTAATATTTTTTTTTACTTTTAAAATAATCTCTTCTGGTCTTTATTTCTAAGAATATATAAATTAAAAATGGAAAATCCAATCTGCAACTTAATCCTGAATAATATATGAACTTTGAAGGGATTGTAATATTATTTGCACGATACTAAAAACTTAGAATCTTTATGATTTGGACATCGAAACAAAAATACGAAAGCATTTCTCGGCGCTACGACTAGATGGCGCTGTGTCCCTTTGTGAATCACGCTAATGATTTTATCTCGTAGCTTGTATAAAAGCTCAAGTTTAGTATATGCGAAATTACGTTATCGATTTTTGAAATAGTATGAGTTAGTACCCTGATGCTCGGTTATATTTTATGATTTTTAAGTTTAAAAAAGCTATGCCATATAAAAGTTGGCAGCATTGCTCTCCCCCAGTTCCAAAACACTGGTTGTACAAAAAATAAATTTACAATTTTAAAACTAAAAAATTGTCATAGTCGTTTAATAAAACAACTTACAATGGCTCGCTGTCCGCTTTTCACTTCATTGGCTTTATTCTTTATTTAAACGAATCTGACAAGTGCATCGGTGCATATGCACAGGTACTGACGCGATGTCAAGCCTTAAAATTTATTATTTTTGTATTTTAAGCGTGATATAAATAAAGCAAATGTAATAAAGAATTGAATTACATTAATGAAGGTGGTATAACTCATTGTGGTTCGACTCCGGAAGTACCACCACCACACCTATTTCTGCCTTCTATCTGAAGGGTCTGAACTGATACTGAAGGGTATGACTGAACTTTTCCAGGTATTTCATCTTAATCCTCAGGGGTAGCAACGCATCTGTGGTTAACCTTAGGTGAGACTTTCATCTTACCTAGAGTTGATTACAGATGTCCATAGGCGGCAGTAGCCATTTACCATCACGTGGGCTGCGTGCTCGTTTGCTACTTCCATGCTATAAAAAAGTAAGTTTAAACGATATGTAAATTAAAAAAATCACATGAAATATATTATATAATATGAAAGTGGGTATTTTTGATTGTTTCTATTGATAAATCTGAATGCATATTACCCAGAAAGTTCAATATATATGGGATAAAAGTAATTCAAGTCAAGAAAATTGCATGACCGTAACGCGTTGAGAGTAGAGCACAACCCCAAACGTTCCGCATAAAAGACGTGCAGTATTATGAGCACAGACAATACGAGTTATTATGAATTCACGGTCAGACCTAAAATAAATTATCATTTAAATATGATTTGCGAATCATGTTCGTTTATTTTCCCATCTCAAAAACCAAAACAAGCGTTATTTATTTTTGAGTTTGATTGATTACAACTAATTAGCCAATAACGGATTTACATTTTATGGACTATAACATTAAATTGCACTGCAACACTAAGTACAATCTGGCCTTTTGTGCGCATAAGTAAATACAATAATCTCATTTCGTAGCTTCTATCATCAGAACGTGACGTTTCTTAACTTATTGGAAATACATTCCAACTTATCTCAAAACAATATTCACAGGTCACAAGCTTCGTGCTCTCATCACTCGTGAGCCACCACGAGGGCAAGTTCGACATGGTGCACGTGCAGAACTCCACTTTGGCGGGCGGCGTGGCGGTAGGCTCTGTATGCAACATGCATATCACGGCAGGAGGCGCGCTCACTATCGGCATTGGCGCTGGTGTTATTAGCGTGCTTGGATACCGCTACCTTACGGTAAGCGTTAAGTTATCAACTCTTTAAAAGGTGTGAAAAGAGCTCTCCTTTAAAGCCGGCGATGCATTGGCGACTCCCCTGATGTTGCAAATGTCAATAGACGACGGTGATTACTTTCCATCAGGTAGCCCTTATCGTTAGGTTTATGTATAAAAAAAAGTTATACCAATCCACCTTATGTTATTGGATTTCATTTTAAAATATGACGATAATTGAAGTAAGGTATTCAGTTGAATTTAAATTAGCAAATAAAGATCTACAAAGAGCGAAGATAGCACACGAGGATGAGTTTGGATGTTTTCCTGTTAAATCTGATACGTCTTAATATTTTTTTGAGTGTGGTTGTAAATGCTTTTATTGTCTCGACTTTATGTCCATGGAACTCATGTAATAGGAGCTTTCTTAATTTGAGTATGACAATAGGCACACATTTAAAAAATCTACATATTTTAGAGTCGATGCCACGAACACAGTCTAGGTGACTTATATACATATATTCTGGATTTAAAAGTTAATATAAGTAAAATGCTAAATTCTCACGAATAAAAAATCGTGAATTAAAAAATCTTAAAGTATCATATGTAATGATTATGATCATATCATCATTACATATGATACTTTGAGATTTTTTTAATATAATGCCACCCATTGACATATAATCATCCTCAGATAACATTAAAGTCCTACCTAAATTCAACCACAAAGAGAAAAAGGGCATAAAGAAAACTATAAAAATATAACATTATTCATTGTTTCCAGCCAAAACTTACCAAAATGGGAATATCGGACACGTGCGGCGTGCACAATCTTCACGGAATGCCTGGAGTGTATTCCGGCCTCCTCACGGTTCTGTTCGCTTCGATGGCAACCGAGAAGGAGTACGGAGCAGAACTGGGCAATGTGTTCGAAGGGATGCATGACGTATGTCGCTTATCATCCTAAAGTCTTCATTTATTGGTCTTGCCTTTTGTGTTCCTGGTGGCTGACAAACACGCTTTAAATTTTAGATTTAAACTGTCTAAAGTACTCGTGCTTTGTTACGGGACATCAAATAGTCGGCATCTTTAAATAGTGTAAAAAATCGAAATAAAAATCATGTAAGTTGACCAGGAAAATGAGCTAGATCTATGTCAAATTTCATGTAAATCGGACCAGTGGTTCTTGCATGATTGAGTAACAAACAGTCACACAGAATACGTCATATTTATATTTTAGTATAGATTGATTTGGTGCGTAACTAGCAAAATCGTCAGCGAAGAAACACACAGAGTTTTATTCACAACCAACATATTTTATTTAAAGTAGATTCTATGCAGACCTGTTCTTGAATTTTATTAACTTCTCACTACTTTGCGAATGTTGCGGTGTTTCGTATGGAAACGAAAAAGGCGGAACATACATCGATGAATAAATAGTCTTTATCCTTTAGAAAGTCATAAATACTTCAGCAAATGTGGATATATGGGTATATATGTATGTGTAAGCAAATAAAATACACATTATTTTATATTACTATATGATTGTTTTCATATTCCAGGGAAAACTAACGGCTCAAGGTCAAGCCTTGAATCAACTCTGGGCTCTACTAGTGACACTTGGAATAGGAATCGTTGGAGGTGCAATTACCGGTAAGACAGATCACATGTGTAATATTGATAAATAATAATAATTAAATATTATTACAGGTAAATATTGTTTCTACGCGGATTATCTATGCCTCAGTGCGAGTTTATTATGTTTCCTCTGAATTATCACTGTTTCCATTTTCGTTCATCCATATGTATAGACAAAC
Source organism: Cecropterus dorantes dorantes (assembly GCA_018249915.1). Classification (NCBI taxonomy): domain Eukaryota; kingdom Metazoa; phylum Arthropoda; class Insecta; order Lepidoptera; family Hesperiidae; genus Cecropterus; species Cecropterus dorantes. Next base: position 4,716 of record DWLI01004170.1, read on the forward strand.
ATAAACGGAGATCGTTTTGCATAAACATAATAAAATCGTACTAAGGGCACTATTGTCTTCAAGAACATATCTATGTCTAGTGACAAGGAGTTCTTGCGTTTCGTACTTACTTACAAGGTATACTCGTATAAACGACCATCACAGTCCTCAAGAGTGGCAACTTATCTCTGATCGGCTTAAAACAGAATCCTTATGTTACACGGAGATTTACTGATGTTTACGGCCGGCTGTGACCACTCAATACACTTATCATCTGGTGAACTGCAGCTCGTTTGCTACTATTATCCCATAGAAAAACGGACTACTCCAATACTAGTTAGCTGAATAATAGATGAATTAGTAACCGACCCGTAATCGTATTGCACAACATTTTCGAAATCATATTTTTTAATTTTAATTCATATATATTCCACTCGTTATTTCCTTTTCATTGTTCTGTCGCACGTCTGATCCTTAACTTACAAAATCGTTCACCTATACCCAACTTTACCAATTCCATTAATAGAACGGACTTCCAATAACAATACGAGTTTGCCCGAATACTTCAGATCAGCAGTCCCTAAATGCTGGTCTAAATAATAAAATACGGGACAAACGACTTTCTATTTAAAGGGTCCAGACTCCAGGCTCAACTTTACAAATTGCACGAAGGTTAACGGGCCTGGATTAGTTCTTAAGGCTCTATATAATTGTCCATTAGTACTCCTAAGTATGATTAAATGGATGCTTTGTTGAAACAAACACGCAATATCGTTTTTTGTTTGTGCTTTTAATGTGGGTTTATTACACTTATAGCAATGGCATTGACCGACTAATGGCATGGCTGAGCCCAAAGACGTGGAACTGTATGTACTACAAAATAAAAAAGAAAAAAATGGCGCAACAGTTGTTTTTTTACTTAAAAAACAAACCATAGCTTAAGAAAAATAAATGGAATTGAAAACAATAATATATGAAATGTAGAATAGAATACACATCCGGAACATCGTATATTATACATTGATATGTTTACTTTAATACTGGACCGTCAACCATTCTTAGAGAGCTTTCCACTCACGCGTGTTTGCCCACATCTGCGTCCCACACGCAGACATGAATTAACTCGTAGAAGTCTCTTTGCGACCAGCACGCATGGATATGAAACGATAGGAGCTAGTGCCACGCGGGCAGGTGCGACGTGCGTGCGGTCATAATTACACGCGTGACACGAAAAGCGTAGTACTCAGTAAAACTAAGTAAATGCACAGTAGTATAAAATTCGAATTTGATCTCCGGCGTAACATATAAATTAATAATTTACATTTTTATTAATATTTAGCTATGGTTTTGTTTATGTAATCATCCTTAGAAGGGTAATAGTTAGCAGTGTAGAACTGCTATCACTGATAGTTTTCTGGCATCATGTATTTCACTCCAAAAACCTTTACAAATAAACTGAAGGATGCTCATAAAATATCTTTTACTGACAAAAGTGAAGTAGATACGAAAGCATAATATACTATTTCGATAACAGACGCCCCATACAATATAGGGATGAGGTCTTTTGTTTCGGGCCTTATAATAAAGTAAGGGACAAACGATACTCCATTCAAAGGACCAAGACCTTAGGTCCTTTGCTAATACAATAAATTGGACGAAGATCAACAAGAGCTAAATTATTGTAGGTTTTGGCACAACGTATTACACAAAACACTTGGTGTACTAAATAAATAACGTTTTCTATACTCTATACATAAGCTTACTAGAGTCTCCTGTGTTTTGGGTGATATGGACCCACACAAACAAATATATACACGTTGCGAACCAGTATAGTAATGTAATCTCATAATTTAATTGTATGCTTCATGGGTCTGTCTAGTTGTTAGCTGCTATAAAATGATAAATGAAGTTTGCTGCGTCATGCGGGTTTTTCAAAGTTTGTTACATTTTTTGATAATGAGATGAATTATATAATTTTAGAGGTTTCTTAATTCTACAGGGAATCTCTTGTATATATTTATTTAAGATAGGAATATACCTAAATATGAGAAATTGGCCAGGATTATTTTTCATGCCAAACGGGACTACTCCTGCAGGCGTGTCCTATCCGCACGCGTTGCTTGCTTCATATGAATTCAATATCTAAATTATTTTAAATTACCTTAAATTATTTACTTGTCATGCTTGTCCCACGCATGCGACCCGCGAAGATACTCGGCAGTGAGGTAATTCACAAGTATCTCTGTTACACGCGTAACGGACATAGATTTGCGAGATAGGTAAATAACGAGGCATGTAAAAATCCCAACAAAATGGGTACAGCCGTTTCTATAGTCGGTATTAATTGTTTTTTTTTTTTTATTTGCCCGTGTGTATATTACACTTACGGTTTAATAACTAGACATAAGACAGCGTATAATGTATAGTAGCCGAGATATCATAGGTTCTATTTGAAATTTGTTTTTGACACACAGAGACGCAAATAATTGTTTATAAATTAAGAAAAATAAGTATCAAGTGCCGTATAAAATTACAGACTTCGTACAATTACTTGGTATATCTAAGTTATTAAACAAATTAGTTATAAGAGAACAAGGACTAGATTCATTTAGATTTAAGGTTATATTTTGGACAGTTTCCATAATCTGTCTAATTATGAAATTTTGATTGACTTTAATTATTTTCCTAAGTATTATTTAACTTTATAATTATATTGATACATATATATGAAACAGCTATAGTGCAATCACACTATTTAAATTTTCATTTTGCAAATTTGTCCTTCTAATTCGACAATTCGTCCGGCAATCTAAATTTATTGTTCAAGATACTTAGTAACTTATTATTAAAAGTGGGTGCGTTATATTCGCATGGCACCAAATACGAATTCTAACAATATAAGCAAGCAACTTTTTTACTAAGTAACAAACGAGCATGCATTCCACCTGATGATAAATGGTCATTCCTAAACCCAGATCGGATTAGTTTTAGTTTAGGTTCGAAACAGATGTTACTACATCTTAACACTGAGAGATCACCACAATGTGTATATATTCAAGTTGATAACTGTATAACACAGATCAAACGAAGGTGGTATCTCTTTGTGGTTCGACTCTGGAAGCACCACCGCCACACCTATTTCTACCTAATAACAGCAGCTGCCTAAGAACACAACAGCGCATCGAGACATACTTTTCCGAAGCATCGCATCTAAGTCTTGTAGTCATCTTAGTTTTAGTGGGCTGCATATACGTTTGGTACTTCCATGCTATAAAGAAAGAAAACGAATCAAATAAATTTATTCTCCAATGCTTTTCGAAGACTGGTAACTACGGGTTCGGTTACGTCAGAATTTAATATTCCGATGCGGAATTAGGTAAACGGTAACGCAAAAAGTAAGAAAAAAGGTGAATTCGTGACCACATGTTAAATGGCGCGGAGTCACGTTATTCCGGGAAAAATCTTCGTATTAAAAATATTCACCTAAATATACTTCACCATTGTACGAATCAATAAAATTGATAATACTATATGTTATTTATACTCGTATTGTCTTATCATATTGTCTATTTTACTTGGATAATGTTTGTACAAACTTAATCCTATTTCAACAAATTGTTCTGTTTTTTTGTTAAGTTACCTGAGCTATTTGTATTTGCCGTATATACAACGTTCGTTTTACGATCTTTTACTTGTATATATTATTTATTTATGCGCTTTAACTTAAGTGAAATAATCCATTGAAGACAAAATGCATAAGCAGCCTTGATTGGTTTGTAACTAATTATCTCAATCGAGAGATGCGAAGTTTGAATCCAAAATACAAGTCACTATTTGTCGAAATTATTTGGAGATCAGAAATTAGTTAGCACTTGCCTTCACGACGAAGGAAAACATCTTGAGACAACCTAAAATGAAAGTTGTTTAAAAAAATTACGTAATGGTACCAAATGTACTGGTTATTATTTAATCAACGAAGTGGACTATGACCTAAAACCCTCTCACTCTGGGAGGACATCCGTGCCCAGCAGTAGGACACTAATAGATTTTAAGCGATGAAGAAGACTAGCTACATGAACTTAGTATATGCATTTAGTACTCATCGTTGCTTACAAACTATTAGTGCTTGCAAATCGTCGTTGCTTACAAACAAATCCAATCAATGCTGAGCGGAATTTCCAATTATACACTCAATTGTATGTAACGCACCTATAATATATAATGTATACTTATAAATGTATAATGTTCCTATAAATGTGTGTAATACAATTTATAGATGTATGTAATATCGTTTGATGGTCACTCAATCGAGTCCTTTGAATACGTACATACCTGGCAATCAAAGGCTTTGCTCCTTTACATCGTGACTTATAAAGGGTTCAATATTAGAGGCAAATTAATAAGCGATATTTATCAGTAATATTGGAATCAAACATAAATGTATCTTGTAACCCTATACCATCAAAAGTAGTGTGTAAATTAATTTAAGTGCTAAAGGCAGCAGGTTCCAGTCTAGAGGCATAACTGCTATACACATATATTTCTATAGTATGGAAGTAGCAATCTATACTAATATTATAAAGCAGTAGAGATTGTTTGGTTGTACGGTTTAATCTCAGGAACTACTGGTTCGAATTGAATAAATATTTTTGTGTTGAGTAGTAAAATTATGGAGGAAGGCTATATGCTATATAACATCACGCTGTGTTTGTTTGTTTATTTTTTCTTATGTAGTAGCGGGTGAAACCGTGAGGCACAACTAGTATATCATACAGCCCACCTGATGGTAAGTGGCAACTGTCGCTCTGTATCTGTATTGACTGCAGGGGTTGAAGAATAGGTAAAATGAAAGTCTCACCTAAGTAAAGTCACAGATGCGTTGCTTCTCCTGAGAACTAAGATGGAACAGAACACAACAGCGCATTGTGTTGTTATAGGCAGAAATAGGTGTGGCGGTGGTGCTACCGAAGCTTCCGGAATAGTTCTACCACCTTCACACACACACATGTTCCTTATCTACAAGAATTAAAGAAAATAATTAAGAAATAAACTTCAGGAAGTATTTAGAATTGTTTTTCTTTGACACTATTTGATATTATTTCATAGGTTTCATAGGTACTTTGAGCAGATCCTATGGACCTATAAAATTTCAGTGATGATCTTTTATCACGGGACACACAAGAGTCAAAGCAAAATGCAGGAATTCCTTGAGCATGAACAATGGAAGTCCCATTTATTTATGCATAATAATGAAAAAGTAATGTTAAGCCTTACTTCTGTGCTCTTGTTTGACTGGTGTGTTAAAAAATGAACACGGGGCCTTTTCAGGAGTAGTAAAGCATTTATAACCAACTCATATAGAACTCCATTTTTTTTTGGATTTAGTAATATAACACATTTATCGCCAGCGATGCATTGGCGACTCCGCTGGTGCAAATGTCCCTAGGCGACGATGACTACTTTCCATCAGGTAGCCCGTCTGCCTTATCGTTAGGTGTATACATAAAAAAAAAAATGGTGCAACGTCGACATACCTAAATGTTATTGTATTCCTATATGTATTATATGTGATATATATCTATGGACCGCAGTTACCACTTACCATTAGATGAACTGCATGCGCGTGTTTTGAACGTGACGCTCTTATACTGCCCTCGGAAGCGCTAAAGGGGTATCAAAAAAAACTTTATTTTTATGACTTTGGATAGCTTAAAACATTATGCACCTTATGGTCTAAGCCAGAATGACGGTAACTTAGTTCGAACATGTTAAAAATCCAGTTTGAAAATTTACTATGGGATATGAAAATTTACTATGTTCTTCACAATTTAGTATGGGATACAAGAAAACGACTGACATAACATCAAATTTCTCGAAACTTCAAATGAGATACCGCTTCTGAGCGCAGAATAGCAGTTTGTTAAAAAAACGAACTAGTAGTTTTGGAGAAAAATGGGAACATTGATTTGCAAAAACATCCTCTCACCCCAAACGCATACTCATATACCGTCCACGAACCGTCGCGGGCATAAATTTGTATTCTGAAATTATTATAATAATTTCTTTTTTTGGGCAACTGACGCACTATCCTGGTACCAGTACGTTAGCTCACAACATTCGATTATTGCATTCATGTCAAGCTCTAATAAAATGAACATCCAAAGCGAAGCACGATCACCCTCACTTACTATATGGAGTCGAACGAATATTGACATGACATTTATAATATAATCACTTAGCATCAGAAGGGATGATCGCTTGCTAAAATTTCGTCTCGAAAGTGAAACTGTCCACTATCATTTTAAGACTACTTACAGGATATGTACGAGTATAATGCTCAAAAAATACTCATTTATACTCGTTAGATACAAGTGTCATGTTCTTCGGTGAATAATGCAAA
>DWLI01004171.1:0-11090 GCA_018249915.1 Cecropterus dorantes dorantes
AGTAGAAAGACAGTACATAGTACATAGTTCTGAAGTCGGCGCTCATATAGATATTCGTAGAACGTAGTTTCGTCATCGTGATCTAGCGAAGTATGTTGAGTGCCGACTTTATACCATGCAGTTCATGTGATGGTAAGTGGCTACTGCCTCCCATGGACAGATGTCCATGTAAGCAACTTCATATAAAATAGGGGTTTCAATTGAAGTCAATCTACTGTCAATAAAGTCAATGAACAGGTGATTTGCTACTCCGAGAACTAAGATGGTACCCACTAGGTATGTCAGTGGTAGGTCCTCTCAGTAGGCTATTCCTGTAGTTCCGGGACCAGAAGCTCGAACCGTCCAGCCAAGCGACCCCGGGAAGGACGACAACATGTATGGTCGCATGCTGTCGAAACGTGTGAAGGCACAAGCGTAAATGCTTACCGAGAATAGCCCGAAAGGGGCATCGCGCTCGGACTCCGCTTGTATTCCGTTGGAGATCCCCAAGTCCACGCAGCGCTGAGGACGGGGAGGTTTTAGTGCAGTCTCCCATACCACACAACGAGGCACTGCTTCCACGGCGTCGGGTACCTTTTGAAGGTTTCCCCTCGTAACAAAAAAAAGGTCCTCTCAGTAGGTCGGTCTCTAGATTTCCCGGTCGAACTACACTAGTTCTACCAACCATTAAACACAGTAGCAAATACCACTTTTATTAGTAGGTATCCAAGGCAAAAAAGGTACCTATAGAAATCGAATGGAGCTACCACCTACCACCATCGTGGGTTCTACCACTAATTAATAAAGATACTTAATTCTTAGTACAGGATTGCGACTTGCTATGTTACGCCTCTTGAGGCGTAGGTATTACCGCTCATTAATCCTACGTAACTAAAAAGGGAAATTTACCTATATACATACCTTTGCCTTTTTTAAACGTAAATATTAAGAGCTGCCTAATGTAATTCTTTATATTACGCTTAGTTAATTTGATAGGATATATGAACATTTTAATTCTATGTACTCTGGATCAGTGGTTATTTACCGCGTCCAGAATTATAATAGATAGTTAGATACCTGTGAAATAAGTACCTTAGTTGGTGCTCAATTATTATCAGGTACTTTATTAATAATCTCTATAAACTGCTATTCGTTTACCAAGACATTTTTCGGTCTTTTCTGCATTAGTTACTTACATACATGGATACATAAATATACCTTCATTTATGTTAAAACCAATGCCTAATGACAACAGCTCAATAAGTAGTTTGGAAAAGATGCCGACAGAATTCACATAATCTGCGTCAAAGTTAGATAAAGTGGGCAATAGAAACTGAGTGGGCCATTGTTCCAGTTTTAATGGACCACCCGACTGATACCGGCTCGGAATCTTCGCAAAAACTGTTCGGAAACATCCGTTTGGAAAAAAAGAAAAGGAAAAACAAAGTAGTCACCCTCCAAAAATTCCTCAGAACATTTTATCTTGAGTATTCACAGTTCGATAGCGTCACGGTGTTAAATTGTTGACAAGACAAAGTTATCGCTGCAAAGTGAGACCCCTGCGTGGGTCATATTACCTAAATGCATGTGTTTTGGATGCCAGAATACCTTTTCCCTCTCATCTCCTATAAATTTGGATGGTTAAAAATGATAAAAAAAATTTTTTTAGAGTAATTCACAATTTATATAGTTTGCAAGTTAATTTATAATAATTCCAGTTATGTACCTATCAGCAAACTAATTATGGTATATTATTCGTCCAAAACATTACAATTGTCAGTTGTAAGTGTCTAAACGTACACATTGATTTTAATAACAGTGAATCATAATGTTTCGACGTATCCTTGATAAAACACCGATTTTTTCCAAAGATAACCAGGATGTCTTTCAAATTATTGATATTTATTAGTTTGTTATACTTAATCCTGTTAATGTCCTATTATTAAGTACAAGTCTTTTTCTGCATTTAAGTTAGGCCTAAAGCATGTTACTACAACCAAATAGGATTATAACAATAATAAAATGTTAAAAAATGACAAAATATAAAAGATAAATTAATTTACGTAAGTAGGAACTTATGACTTTACATATATCTAAATAATTAACTAGACGTATCCCTATAGATATAATATTATATGGCGGATTTACACATTTGCCGCCAGGGTAGGGTCGTGGCCGAAATTGAATTAGTCGCCACCCATTTAGGAATTTCAGATAGCGAAAAAAAAAGAAAGGTCAGATCTAAATATACTGCCGCCCCAATAACGTGCCACCCGAGGGTTATGGATCTCTCTGACTGGGCCTATTCTAAGACAAGATAACATAAAATCTGCCGCCCTAGGCTCCGGCCTTTTGATAAATCCGCTACTGAACTTGGATTATGAAAATTTGAATATTTTTATATTATTAGATAGCATATTAAGTAATTAGCTACCTATGTAGATTTTTCAAAACCCTAAAAGTAGATACCTAAAACTTTTAATCAAAAGTAACTACGTATAAATGTCAACATTTGTATAAAATACCTAATTACTAGAAACGCTTACAAGTAAGGAATATTAATGTCTTATTTTTTTTAATAAACAGATACACACATGTATGCTCCATCTAAATGATTGGAATATAAACGCTTAATATCTGTCATATACCTAATCATACATTTTACATACGTTTAGTAATTAACAATGGGGTCAATTAAACTAGACTAAGTAAATTTAATTAGAAGACCGCGTCTCTAAGATCTTTGATTATTAGGATTGTAGATAAAGTAATCAAATAAAGTCCTAAAATCTATAACAGTTCCTGTAAGACGCCTCGTGACACAGGCTTGGGTCCTTTAATGTTCTCTAGTAGATTAGCAGGAATATCAGAGTTTTTACCCTTATACTCGTATATACCGTGCAAGATTGCAAGCGAAATTATATAACAAATAGAGCTGGAAAGATTTGAATTATGGTGCAATATCATAATGAAACATTAGATCGATTGTATAGGAACAAAGTGTAAATAAAACAATTTGCGAAAAAAACACTTAAAAATAGGCACTTAGCTACGAAAGAAGAAATAACTCATATATGAAAATTGGACAATACGATTTCGCGTTTAACTGACATATAGGGGTGACTATTTTTCTTTTGTTATAAACATTAAAAGCTGACTGGAGAAAAGAACCTCTCACTTATCTTCATCTCGGGAAATATTTCTCAAGAAAAAGTACCGTAACCTCCCTTAACTATAAATACATTCCTTAGATAAAATGTAAAGAAATACAGAGATAATATTGTTTTTTCAATTCAACATTGAAAGTTTCTCAGGATATCTTACTATGGCATAATATCTGTTATCTAACTGTTTGAACGGGTAATGGTATTCATAACAGTACTTTAAAAATAGATAAAACAGTGTTATGGTAGCTCAACCTATGACTAACTAAATCCGACCTTCCTTGAAGTCGGTTAACATAAGCAAAACATTGAAACTGTAAAGCGTAAGTGATGACGGAAAAATAGAAGAGTTTTCAAAAGATTTGTTATGATATAATACAATAGACTTATGTGGGATTAGTAGCAAATTTCTGTGCACCCGGTTTTTTCAAAATTTTAAGATACGTTTCAAATTTAGGTTCATGTATTGTACCCATGTTTTTACTTGTCTTTTTACAAGTACTTTTTCTTCGAATTAACTTTTCTCGAAAATTATCTTAACGGTAACTTAATTTGAGATATGTATTTGTAACTTTGTAAAAGCAAACTAAAACTGAGATAATGTCTAATGACAATGTTTTAATCTTTTTAGGGATTTAACTGAAAAGTTCTCCCTTTTAATTTTAATAAAGGTGCCTGCAAACATAAGATTGTCTTGATAAACGTCGATGGAAGCTAAATAGAATCAAGATAGAAATCAAGATATAAAGATAGAGTCAGACATGAATTATCCCATTATTAGTACTTATAGGAGACGAAGTTAGAAAAAAGGTATATTGTAATTTCATCTTGTTACAACGGGACCTTGTAGTATCATCGAATCAAATTGTATCTACTTTATCCATAGAATCAGTTTAACCTTGATGTTTTGGCTTAAAGTATGTGGTAACGGGGACTTCTTTAACAGGAAGTATAAGTTAAGACTTTAGTTTGCATATATACCTCCGCTTGCGTTCAATCAGAGCTTTGGTATTTTAAGCTTAAATTCATATAATCGTCTTGGCAATTTCATGACTAGATATACTCGTAGATGGATAACTGTGGACACTTAACATTAGGTGAACTTATCATATTCATAGCCATACATGTAGGTATATTCCCTGAACGGTGGGTGGTATGAACAGTAACAAAGACGAATCGGAATACCATCTGGGTAGAACTGAAACCTAAATTCATTATTTAGATAGCTTAGGGAGATATAAATCCGGAATCCTAAGCATGTTTTAACATGTTCGGCGTAACATGTTAAAGCTTCAGGTAATTGCTATGCTAGGCGGTCGTCTCTAGTTTACGTAGAATTTCAAAATCGTTATTGATTGTTTGTTTTCGTAATTTCGATAGCTTTGAAACAGTCCAGTAAAATTCAATATTTATACACTTCAATAATGTCGCGTTAGTATATATCCTGGACTGTAATATTACTATGCCTCGTCCATATGAATGGAAAAACTAGAGTTTGAATAAGATTTTCTCAACAAATCTACCCGTTTTCTAAAATATAACTCGTAAAAGATAGGTACGACATAAAGTACATTTTTTGTGTAAACAGAAAATGATTAGAAAATTAATGTTGGCGGTAGGGCGCGGATGCGGACTGGAGTAGATGACTCCGCTGGATGGGTTATATCGAATGGAATGTGTAAGCGTGTATGCGCGTGTGTGAGGCGCGGGGAGCCGGCCGGGCTGCCAGGTGGGCTCCCATTAGCAGCGGCGAGGCTTGAGCGGCCGCTCTTCATCTTTATGATAATTATTTTCTGTTTGTTTTCGTCGAAGAATCGGCCCGCCTCGCCGACCAACGCTTCTCAGAACCGACTTCCATTGTGGTAAATTAAAGCCGCCCGGACCCCTGCCACGACGAAAGATAATTCGACAGGATGCCGTATATTATTAATTGCACTATGACTTGTGGAAATGGAGCTTTGAGTTCAGTGAGTCATTCATTCTGGTGGAAGGAACGCTACACGCCCGCGTGGGAACGCACCGCACTCGTGATTTACACTCGCCTCCACTTTACGAGCTTTTAAAATATTTCATTCTAAATACCTGTTTTGAAATTTCTCCAATTTAATTTCAATTTACTCTTTGGAATCCCCAACGTTCGTGAACATAGCGCGAATCAATCGAGCATTCGGGGTTAAGGCGATAAATTTCCAATTAACCGAATCGCGAGCATCGAATTGGTCCTGAGCTTTCGGTTCGTTAACTAGAGTTAACAAGGTAATAAATAGGGCGTTCGAAGCAGACACTAGTGACCAATAAAAAGAAAACCGTAAATAAGCCGAATGCACGCAATAAAAAAGAGGAACCTCATAATGTTTACAATCTTGTGGCTTTATTCACTTTGTGTTCCAATTTCATGCTAAATCGAGCGGATAAAATCCTCCTTTATCAGGCAGACTCACCGTCTCGGCGGAGTCCGTTCCTCCGGCCCCTCCGCCCCTCTGCCCGCCGCGTTTCTCATCTGCCTCGATCCGCTATTAAATACAAATTTAACATCAACCCTGAATGAACCACAACGCGTTGAAAGGACCAATGATAATTTAATTTGTGGGAACTAAAATGGGTATTATTCCTTTGTCATTTAACTTTTGATAAATTGTTTAAATGCTGTATGTTTATGGAGGTACAAGGAGAATTTATCTAAAATAAGTTACATATTTATTTTGAACAAGAAGCTAAAGGTTAATTAATGTAACTATGAAAATACTTATTAAATACACATAGCAAATATGTATAAAAATCCTTAAACATTTTCAATTTATCATGAAGTTGAATTGTCATGAAGGCAAAAACATTTTATCTCTCAGAACGTTAAAAAGCTTAAGCTTTAAACTAAGGGACCTTTCATACTCGCTATATTGTTTCGTTCGTTCACTCATTGTGACATGTTCATGTAGGTAATATTTTTCTATTATATCAATATTACCTCATCGCAACTGATGCGTAAACAATGTTTGTAATATCAAAATATTTCACGTACTTTAATAAATCGTTCCAATCAACAGCAGGTGCAGAGGAGGCGTTAGGTACTTAATGAAGATTTCGGTGGGAAATAAATAAAAACGTTAAAAGCGCGTGTTTCCGAATGCATCATGTGTGAAGTGCGCATGAGGCTCAAGAGTGCATTGGTTAGGAGGCTCGACGGGTTATTAATTTTATGGTGTCGATGGCCGCAACGCACCTGGCTGCAGCGGTCACTGCCGCTGCGTCCACCCCCCGCTCGCCCGCGCCGGAATCAATCACGTATTTGTGTGTACGGATGTAATTTTACTGTTATGCACCTAGGTCACCATTGGTGTCGTATGGTTAAATATGTCGTTACGTCACATTAGCCGTAATAGAGCGTCTACACATGTAGTAAATTGTTTGTGTCAAAAATCACATATAGAAATAGTTAAGATAATTTTGGATTTTTTTATCACAATTTGTATTTGCTCGTTTTGAATGCCCTTTTTAGAAAGACTTAAAGAGGAGAAACTTACCACGCAATCGAATCTAAGTACAAGTAAATACCGGATCTTATACGAGTACTTATATGATTGCGAAAGATTGGATGAATGTTTGTTACTCAATCACACCGGAACAGCTGAATAGATCTGGATAAAATTTGGCAATGACATACTTTGATATACTTTTTTTTCGGATAAATATGGCTCTGTAAGATATTTTTTTTCACTAAGGAAGGGGATCAACATGCTATTTTGCATAGGGATAGTTTATGGGGCATAGAATGATGTAGTTCTCTTACTAAATTAACTGGAAAAAAACTCGGTTTCTATGAGATTATATCCCATAGGAACCGTGATGAACCGTGGGTTGTAACAATTGTATACTTTAAAAAAAATTAACTGGCCTGTCACTGACAAATCGAGAAAAGTGTGGTCTATCCATCTATCGGGATGTCTCTTATAAAGACAAAACAATTGTCCCCAGTGATCTACCGTTTAGCTCTATTCTAGCTTTAACAGGGGTCCTTAACGTCCGTTGCCATTGTTTTTTAATTTGTTGTAAGTATACAATTTAATTTGTATGTATGTTATATTTTTCAGACGCTGATGAAACTACGAGTACACGAGTAGCTCGTAGATTACTCTATATTATTTTATTATTTATTACTCAAAGTAAATGGTAAAATGGTAGGTATCCGTCTTTTTTAATAATGCCTTTACCGGTAGTAGCCACCGATTCCGTATATCTAAAATGATCTTAATTTTCCAACTTACATAATATTTTTCCATGGAAAACACATCAAAATATAGATTTATTACATGTATAGATTAACAATAGATTATTTATTTATCAGTTGCGCCGAGTTAGTAAGTATGCAGACGGCATTCCCCTCCTAATCGAACAGGTTGGATGCTGTGTCCGAGCATTACAATGTAAATGGCACATTCGTCTACAGGTGTTAAGCCTAGAGAACTAAGACTCGCTTTAATATCAGCATTTCACATACATACATTGTCCATTTGTTACCTCCACATGAAGTTTTGGTAACAAGATGTGTAAATAGGTAAATAGACAGTAGTTTAGCGACAATTTTCAGACGAATGAGATTTTCGTTTCACGCCTTTTGCAACACCTTTTTGTCATCATACTTCTTTAGCTATTGCATATTTAGGGTTCGTCCATGTTTGCGTTTGACGCAGTGCTCATTGTAATACTTCATCTGCTAATGTAACTAGTATCATTTGCTGGACAAGTAACAAGGTGGTAGATATGTAGTAGGTAGCTTGTGCTTGTAGGATGGACATACCCTTTGACGGTTCGATTCTGGGGTCACCTGTTTGTGCCTTGTGACCGCATTGGTAATCGTTGATGCGCTCCAATTTAGTCCTTAGGGATAGCAATGAATACGTGACCAACCTCAGATAAGTTGATGTTGATAACAGGTGCTCATAAGCAGCTGTGGCAACATTTGTTATTTAAATATTATAAAAAAACAACGGTACTCGTAGAGAACTTGTACCACACTCAAACACAAACGTTGGCAATACACTCAAAAAGTTCCGTTTTAAATTTTAGGCTGAATTTAATTTATTTAGATAAACGACGTCCTTCTTTTACTACATGACAATTCATCTACTGAATAGTATATGGAAAGATATATATAGTTATGCAATAAAATAGTAAATATTCAGAAATTAAAAAAGATATATTATATTGAGTTACCAGTGTTAAAAGTAAGAAAATATTGTAGCGTCTATATATAACTTCCTATATTTTTAACACAAGCTACAACATAAGTGATTGTAAGATCAATTTCTGTTTTACAAGCACGTACTAATAAGACTGTAGAACACAAATACCTATGGGAAAACGAATAATCACTCGTATAAAACGGCCGTGAAGCGGCTGTGGTTAGAACTATCCGACGAACAAAAGTCGTAATAATGTTTTAACGTTTCGATTGGAAGCCCAGACGAAAAGAAAACAAAGAGAATAATAATTTAGTGAAGGCACAAATTCCAACAGAAACAGCGGTGATAGGCGGCTGTGAAGCTCGACTGATATTATCATTAAGGACTAAGTATTCGAACCGATTAATTAAATTTTAACACGTCAAACTTACCTTGCCCTTTTAATAATTCTAAGATTACAAAAATAAATACATAATAAATTACCTACAGTGAATACAGTAACATAGACTCTACATTTTTCATGAAATTTAATGCTAATTTCCTAAAATTAATAACGCCCAAAATGATTTTGAAACATACATTCTTGGAAACAAAAATAAAGGTTAGTACTATGATACCTTAAGTACCAATATTTACGTGGATTAATATAATACAAACATTAAAACCTGGAATTGAATCAGCAATAGTTGAAAATGGTTGTAGGTTGAAAACTTCGAAAGCAACGGGAGTGCGATACCTGTGTTTGCTTGGGCCTAGTCATCGGCCGTGTACCCGCACGGTAGGTCTTTAAGAACCTTCGACACGAAAGGGTTCCCGAACATAGAGTATACATGTTGTTTGAGCATTACACAAACACTAAAATTAGGTAGCGGCTACCTTATTTTTAATTTGTCTAAATAGCTGTATATGCTACGATAATTCAGTTTAAGTATGTCTTGGTTTCCATAGTTTTCTGAGACAGTAATAAATAAGAAGGTTTATCAAACACGATAGTAACTTTAAAAAGTTATAGTATTTTGGGTTCCGTATTACGAAAATTAAATTGTCCTAAACCTTTTAACTTTACACCTGTAACTTTTGCACCGTAAAACGTAAGTGGGTAAAATAATCACAGAATATGTTGTTACCAAATATCACTAAAAATAATAATAATAAACTAGGAACTACCTTAACAAAAACCCTATATAGGTTTGTTGGTTTTGCTCAATTATAAAATCGGTAATGTACTTATACCAGAATTAACATGAGTGTAATTGTAAGGCTTAGCTTGTTTCACTTACGTTAAAATATAATTTTGTAAGTTTTGTAGAATATGCATACTTTGCAACTTTTAAAAGGTAGAGTGCTTCGTTTGTTGATTATGATCATTAGCCGAATGCCATACAACATAACTGAACTGACTGTTAAAATATGATAAGACTGTCAATATAACGAAGTAAGACTTAGTATCAAGTGAGACTTAATTTACTTGAGACTTAGTGTTAAGTAAGCTACATATACTAAATAAAACTTAACCAAAGAATTTAACGCTTTTAAGAATCAATCAGGAATTATACTTCTAAAGTTGCTTCTAATATTACTTTGCAATTTAGTTTCAAAATAATAACCATCCTTTAAAACTTAGTCCTTAGGTTTGATAATCATGGTTGAAACGTTTTTGACATGTATAAAGTACAGATGCTCGTAAAATAGTAACTTAAAGGCTATAATCGTGAATACGTTAGTTAATGGAAATGCTCCATAATATAACTTATAAATACCTAAAAAAAACATTAATTAACTTCGTAGCGGCCATAAATACGTAGACTTAAAAGCATATACCAAAGGTTTTAACGTAAACAAAACTAAAAGAGACTTGCACAAGCGTCTGTCAACAAAGACTAAGGATGACGAACGTTTTAGCACTTCCATAAAAACTGAAGCGAAACTACGGTCAATAAATTAATAACTCATCGTCAAATGCCTCCAATTACAGGACAATATAAAGCGGAGTCAAGCAGGTAAACAAAATAGAGCTGTTATAAATTTTACAAGAGCGGTCCAAGCCCACACTCCCTCTAGATCGCATTATGCAGTTTTTTTGTACAGTTTTTGCTCGTTGGCATTCGCTTTGTGAGCTTACTTCCGTCGGTATTTTTTTTATGGTGGCGCTATCTTTGGATACAAAAGCCTTAATATACGAGACAAAATAGTACGTTAGCGCAACCACCCTCTCGGCACATTTAAACGAAAGAAATTAACCGCATAGACACCCACCGGCAATACGTCATCGACTTGGAATGATGTAGAACGTGATTTTTAATTAATATTTAAGAAGTTATGGGTTCAAAGGATTTTTTATGTTGCGTTAAATCACATGAACATATTCTGTAATGTAATACTTACTAATTTAACCTATATTACAGGTAAACATTACATTATTTCTGCCTAATAACAGCAGTGTTATGCGCTGTTGTGTCACAGACCAGAGTCTGATGGTAAGTGAGACATAATTTTCCGAGGCATTCCATCTTAGTCCTCAGGGGTAGCAACGCATCTGTGGTTAACCTTAGGTAAGACTTTCATCTTACCTAGGGTTGATTACAGATGTCCATGGGCTGCAGTAGCCACTTAGGTAGGTAGGTGGGCTGCATGCTCGTTTGCTATTTCCATACTATAAAAGAAGAACATAGGACTAGTGCCCCCTTTTTTTTAGCAATTAAAGTACATTGGCAATAAAAGGTAGATGATTCAAAATAAAGTACAATTTATTTTGATCTTAATTTTT
>DWLI01004172.1:0-11090 GCA_018249915.1 Cecropterus dorantes dorantes
TAGGTTTCCTCACGATTTTTTCCTTCACCGTAAAGCAGTGATAATTAACTTCTAATACGCACATAATTTTAGAAAAAACAGGGGTGCGTGTCTGGGATTCGAACCTCGGACTTCCGATCGAGACACCGAGTTTCAACCATTCGGCTATCATTGCTCTAAGTTATTTATTACACATGTATTAATACATGTAGGTAATAATGTATTTTAATATTTTTATTGCTACTTTGTGTTCATATGTTCCTTTATAATTTAATAATAAAAATATCTATTTTTTTGGCGTAATAACGATAACACGTACATGTATGAATTTCGTGATTATAGAGCTAACTCTTAGACCTTATTCTCGAGGGGTGCGGCGCGGCTGCGGTATCAGCACAGAGTTTGGTCCAAACCTAGCGACTTATAAAAAAAACTTAATTCACTGAAGTCAGTTTTCGCGTCCGAGTCTTGGGACTTAGTCCAACGAAAAGTTAAGTCGTTTAAGCCAAAACGAGAAACTCGTATACGTAAAACGATTATACGTGTACATCCTTTGTTCGTCAAGTACACAGTTATGAAGTCTCGACTTTAAAACACTTGAAATAAGCATCTCAAAGTGACCTTTAGTCTTTTGTGTTGTAAAAAATAAATCATTCTTCTAAAGACTCCTGAAAACTTAAAGAAATTGAGAGCACTGATAACCTAATGGTTAAAAAATGGCCTTACGAGAATCCGAGGTTCGAATCCCAGGCACGCACTACTGATTTTTCTAACATTATGTTTGTATTAGCAATTAACTATCACTGCTATAAATGAAAGAAGACATCGTGAAGTAACCTGTACGCCTGAGATTTCCCTAAATAAAAAAGTTCTCAAAGCTATGTGATGTCTACCAATTCACACTTGGCCAGTGGTGGACTATGGCCTAAAACTCTCTCATTCTGAGAGATGACCCGTGCCCAGCAGTAATTAGTCGGGAATTTCAATAGCACTTAAAATACAGTCTCTTTCATCGCTGGTTGAAATGATTTTGTATTGAACTATGCTCGAAAGCAGAGGCCGGCAACGGCACAAAAACAACAGTCACGCCGCGATCGTCGCCGCCGTGCTCCCCGGACTTTGATAATAATAAAGTAAATCACCAAATAATAAAAATCTGCCAAGCAGAAGCTCGCATTAGTTAACTCGAACTAAATGATATACATTTTTTTTGTAAATGCGAGATTGTTTTTTTTTTAATTTTACCTATTGACAAATACTTAGTACTTATGAAAAATATTACACTATATTTAAAAATCGAAATCGGAATTGCAAATATTTACAATATTACGTTAAATTGAATTTCTAAAATTATTATTCCCTGTCAACTCATATTACAATTCGAATTCCATTAACACTTCAACACATCAATTTGCCAGCTACTACATTTAGAACTCGTTGCGCTAGTATCTAGGTAAAATCAATATCTGGTTATCCGTCTAAAATTAAAACTGCAGCCCAATTTGTCTAGTCGATGTAATCTTTAAAAATATAGGAAAATATGTGGTTTTGAACTTAACCTTTAGTAAAGTAAGTAACAAAATTATTCAAAAATAAGTAAAATTAATTATTCAGTTTCAATATAGGTACCTCTTTAAATACATCCAATAACTATATCACTTTCGAGTGAATAATTAATTATAAGTTAATTAAAAAAATATATAATCATTCTAAAAAAAATAATTCTAAAACAAATAAAAATCACTTACCTAATCGCAGTCGAGTCGATGACTACTTACATCCTTTGAAGCGAGGCGTATCTTCAGACATATTGTTCACAAAAAAATAAGCCCTCCAAATAATGTTATGATTGCACTTTATAAAATCTAATTATCACATTCCTATTGCTTATTTCAGAACGGACTTATTGGTTTTTAATCAATACTTTCTTTAGGTCACGTTACTACATTACTAAATTGCCTAGGAACTTTTACTTTCCTAATGTAATTAAAAAAATAAATGTCTCAAAAATGCAATTCAGTAAACGTCGTTCAAAAACTTAATTCACAGTTCGTGTCGCTACGAAGATATTAAATCCAAAATCTATTAATACACTATAAAGGTTCTCATAGACCCATCATAAACTTCACATTCACAAGATGAACACTAGTAGATAAGTAGGTACAATACACCTTTAATAAGACAACATCACAACGAACTCTACCACATAATACATAGATACATTCTTAAATACATGAAATTCACTCTTAGTTTACACAGCCGCAATATTAAGCAATGAAAGCTTACATACAGATTGTAGGTTTTAAATATTTTAATGGTGGGCCTTCACTTGGCGAAACTTGATAGAATACAATTACCACACACAAGCTACGTAATTGTATCCTGGATAATAAATAGTCACGTCAGCCGTTTTTTAATTGGTTCAAATAGTAAACATTTTTTTGATTTATATTCATGTGTGATTAAAACCATCAGATTTACTTCATACAACTATGTATAATGGCCGTGGCTAATATAGCACAAAAAGGTCAAGTGAAGCCCCAACATAACATTTGCATAGAGAGAGTGATTGTTTTAAAATCGATTTTTTAATTTTGAGTTGTAAATTTTGTATATA
The DNA here is from genome assembly GCA_018249915.1 of Cecropterus dorantes dorantes. Taxonomy (NCBI): domain Eukaryota; kingdom Metazoa; phylum Arthropoda; class Insecta; order Lepidoptera; family Hesperiidae; genus Cecropterus; species Cecropterus dorantes. Next base: position 2,597 of record DWLI01004172.1, read on the forward strand.
CCGGAATGAACTACAGATCGATTTCACTCATTACACACACATTTATGCTACTGGAATAAAAAATATTGCATACAGTTCATCACTGTCGCGGTCCCCCTTACCTCGACCCCTCTTTCCTTGGACTCGGCAGTATACTTGCCTACTAATAGGTCTGGGCTTTAGCAGAATAAAAACTAAAAAGTGGTACATACAAAACAAAAAATAATTTTCCCTTCAGTTTCCCATGAACGCAGTTTTGTTTTAAGAATTTAAAATCCTCAGATTGATTAGATGATTAGATGATGATTGATTAGAATGAAGGCGACCATTACACAAAATTTCGATTTGTTTACTGTTCTAAATTTAGTTCTAAAAGTTTATTGAAATAAACATAATTTATAAACCATGAAATATCTGATTATAAAACCTAACAAGGCTGGAGTTGCTAAGCAATGCATTTTCATGGAATATTTGTTAATACTTGACCTGACGTCGTTTATCAGCATGTCAATGGTTAAAAGACAGAAATTACCCCAACAAATAGAACCATACTTAATAACACTTCAAACGTTTGTTTCATTAATATTTTATTTGAAACGGCACATAATATCTCGAATATAAATGTTCCAAGAAAGTTGTCATGTGTTTTCCTTGTGACTAGCCCTACGCCCACCGCCCTATATGAGACTCCGCCCAATGGCCTTGTTATACTTTATTCATTAATTTCACCCGCTATACCAATCATTTCATTTTTAACTTTATAAAGTTCTTTCGAGGCAATTGTTTGTAAACACACGTGGTGCTATTCATGGTGCTATTCATTCGTCATTTATTTGTGCCTTATTAGCCATCACATGACGATCCAACTCTACCTCCACTTTACAATTCTCGGGGGTGGCAACGCTCTATGTTTTGAAGTTGTTTACATGAGCATTTGAAAGACAAATGGACTGCTTGTTTATATTTGTAAAAACAAAAGGACTGCACTCAGTTTGGAATTCTTATTTTATAAAAATATTTTAATGTATTTGTTTTTTTGTATATACCATACGTTACTGTGTTGCCAGATAACTTGGCAACACGCTACCGTGTGTTTTGATATAAGAATGTGTGCTAGTGCGGTGATAGTCTTGATAGACGATAGTTTTTATGAATCATTTCCGACTAATTTCCGACATTTTTATTACAATTTGTTTCACACATACAATCTCACATCACAACTTACAATCAACTGTTCCTTTAAACAAGATCCACCTTATATTTAACAACGTATACTCACGCTTTTCAAAATCCAGTACAAGTTTTTGAATGAAAACAAAAGATCTTAAAATTAGACAAGTATATTATTACAGAAGTTCATTGACAAGAAGCAACAATCACAAACAAAATAACATACAAAACAGTAACAAAAATATAAAAACAAGCGAATACAGATAACAGGCAATTTCACTATAAATATAATAAAAATATTGCAGTCGAAAGCTAAGCTAAGAAAACAAAAAACTGGGTTGTATTAAACAGTGCACAAATTAAAACTATAACAATTATCGCCATATATAGATTTTTTATTTACTAATATTTACGTTTTTCATCACTTCCACGGTTTTTAAAACATTAATCTATAAAGGAAAACATAAAAATGTTGATTTTATTATCACTAGTCCTTTCGACGATTACAGAGACATTATTTCGTATGAACACATTGTCACGTGACTGTCCTTCGACAAGACTAATTGATTAGTCTCCCTTGATCGCCACGTGGACAAAATTATTAAATTAATTATGTATTAATAAATCAGATACTTGTGCACTGTCAAATAAATAAACCATTAAGTAACAATAACAATGCACATAATAAATATAAGCTATTAAAATAAATCAAATTGCACAAAAGCATCGCATTTTAAAATGTCTCCATTAAAGCTTAAAATTTCACAGCATTGCAACACAAAATATTAAAAATAAATAATAATAATAAGCTATCCAAACATAATAGCGTCGACTGAAAGTTATTTAGCACAAGTAACGTAAATAATTTATGTGTTTGCTTCAAACAAAAAAAGCAAAAAATGTAAATAAAGCAGATAAATATTTTTAATGTATTCATTTTCAATTAATGAGGGCCATATTTTTTATAGTTACTAAAACAGACCTGAAGCTAGGGAGATCAGTACTCTCATAAATTTTATCCCACGTATGGTTTACAGTCATAAATCATAATCATGATGAAAAATAAGTCAATATAAAATAATTAATGACCTCTAAGTAGTTTTATGGAAACTTGCTGAAAAACCGCTTTCTTTCGTAGAATTACTTGGTCTTTGTAAGCTTAATAAATAATCGATAAAAAATAATAAATGCTAAAATGGAAAATAGCGAATAAAGCATTCATTTCAGTCCTGCTCCCAAAATATAGAGATTGATGCAAAAGACTACTTATATCCAAAATGTACTAATTATAATTCATTTGTAGTCACCAATAATTTTATCAACAAAGCAATACATCAATTACATCAACCATAATAAGTTGATTATATGATTGGCAGTGATTTGACACTTAAAAAAAAAACAACTACATACAAAATGTACGTGTACAAAATAGAAAAATAGTGCATGCAAATGCATAACATGAACACATACAATAAAGGATACTGCGATCCATATGAGTATTTTTAAATCCATTGAGTGTAACCTGTATTATGTTTTTTTTTTATTATTATTATAACTGTCAATAAATTAAAGTATATAAAGTGAAATTTGCAATAGATTCCAATCCAAATAATAAACAACAATGCAAGTATAAATAGTAGTAGTAGGGGTTTACATATTTTGTTAAGCTTTCCATAATTATGCATAGAGCATATTAAATATGTCATAAAAATCAGCTTTAGGCTTCAAACATTACATTACGCAGTACGAGAGTTTTCTTTTAATTCTTATTTATGTTATCTTCGCAACTTTTTTTGTAACTTTTGATACCATTTTAAAATTAAAAATAAATTTACCTTTTATCGTAAACAATATTAATTATATATAATATTAGCAATTAAATGTCATATAAATAATATTCATGTTTTATTTTCGACTGGAATCTTCTGCAAGTAATATGAATCGTATTTTTAAATATATATAACATCAATAAATATTAAATTTAATATTAAATTAATATTAATATTAAATTCTGACTCAGATATTTACTCAAAGCGTTTCCTTACAAATATACATAAAATATATGAATAGATTAAATATCACACAAATAATACTGATCTATATAATGTAATGTCATAGATATTTCTTTGGCACACAATAAACACAACCATGATTGCCTTAATATACGAAAATCAACTTAACACAATTCACTAACCTAAGAGGTAGATATTACATGTCATTATCTTAGTACTAGAACTACAAATAGAGAATGAGTATTTTAAATTCAACAAGCATACTATGGAATGCAATTATTTCCTAGTTACAACACGAACATGAGCTAACAACACAGTACGGCAGCAAATGTTTGTCTTGGTATATATTAAGAGTAACTTATTCAATTAGGTATGTATTAAAAAAAATGTAGATCAAAAAATATTTTCTTCTGTAGAAACCTGACATAAGACCTAATGAATATTGTTATTGACTAAAATACTAAATCTGAGATCGCTGTATAATACTTTAAAAGTTCATTATGTTTGTTAAAATATTGGAGTATACATTTTTTATGTCAGATCATAATAGTGGTACAATATAATTAAAAATAATTAAATAATAAGTAATACAATATGATTAAAAAGATATTAATGTCAAAATAATCAAATTGGAACAAATCTGATACAAAAATGGCGAAAGATTCATTAGAGAAAAAATAAAGTAATTTTTATCAATCCTACATTTCCGTACCTGACATGAAAAATATATCCTGAGCGAGTAATTACTTTAAAAAGCTTATAGCATTGAGACATTTAGATATCAAGGAATTAAATTTTAGGCTGTGCCTTTTCAGCGTTGGACGCTAATAAAGCGGACAGGGTGGCGTGTGTCGCGCTCAGGTTACCAGATGTGGGGCAAACGACGTTCGGTGGGCCAGTGTTAAGGATACCACTGGTTCCCGAGCTAACGATGGTCACGTTAGGCGGCGGTGTCGAACCACTAGCGAACCCAGTAGATAACACCTTCTGGGTGTTATGCATCATGAAAGATTTGGCTGCGCCAGCGCTACCCAAAGTGAGCACCTTCTTTAGCATAACGGATGAACCACAGCTGCTATCCATCAAATCCTTACCGTTAATGCTGTCGAAGTCATTCCCGCTAGCGGAGACAATCGTGTTTATCTTCGGCGATGTAGTATGCAAGGCAGGCCTTACCGCAGTCACGTTGAACGACACTCCCGAAGACACCGTGTTCATATTCGTACGGTTTATGATATTCCGCGAGACGATTGCGTTGTGCAAAATGTTACCCGTTGGAAAGGATTTCGACGATACGTTGACGTACTGAGCAGGGGTACCTATAATGGTACCGTTGGATGTTCTGGTGCCGAAACCTATCACTGTGGTGCCGCCTCCCTGCGACATTACCGTGCTGATTGTCCCACCTTTTGGATTGATTGGTAATCTGTAACACAAAATATTAGGGTATAATACAATATGGTCCTTGAAATTAATATTTGGTATTCTTGAAATTTACAAGAAATCCTTCAGAAAGCCTTCAGGGTCAATGGTAGCTAAACACATTGTTTTGCTTGTATGATAACGACCATCTGCACCATCCCTTTGAGGTCATCTACTGCACATAGGGCTCCCCTAATGAGAGTTTTTGCCACCACGCCTGATATGCGTATTAGTGGTGTGTAACCTACACAGGGATGCGACTGTTAAAATTGTGGATTTGGTCCGTTTGTCACCTCTTATTACTATTCAATTTCGACACCACAAAGTACTCTGTACCTAAATAATTTCATAGGTTTCATAAGTGACTCCTTATCAGTCAATGTAAGTAATCATACCTACAAATGTAGAAGTCCAAGTACGATACATTATATCCTAAATCATTCGATATTCCTTAGTTAGTTCCAATTTTATGTGAACTTTAAAAATTAAGCGAAAATAACTCACCCGCGAATCATCTGAGAATTAGTCCCCGGAATGTTCTGAATGGTGATGGTCGACTGTGGCAAGTGGTGTATGGTCCGCTGGCCAGGTGGTTGGATACCGGTACTGGTGTAGTAGTGAACAGTGCTACCCGTGATACGTGGGGGCGTGGCGATGTGCGCCACGGGCACGCTGTGGATCATACCGCTCGTGGTCGACGCGACCGTAATGCATTTTGTGTTCTGGGTTGAAGGGTACTGAAAGAAAACGATTTTAGAAAACACATTAGTAGATCAGTACAATTCATATTGGTAAAATAAATTAAAGAAAAAATGTTTAAAGAACGACATTCACATAAGAATGTATCACTAAGGTGATACATTCATCACTCAGGTGATTTATTGTAAAAGAAAGAGACCCAGAGAAAATTGGGAGTCATTATAGCCATTTAGTAGAAAGTGGTTAGGTATTAGAAATTTCATTATTAGAAGGTGGTAGAACCGTTTGTGATTCGACTCCGGAAGCACCACCGCCACACCTTTTTCTGCATAACTACAGCACTATTAAGCTACTGTGTTTTGGTCTGACGCATGTGGTAAGGGAGACATAGTACTTTTCCCAGGAGTTCCAACTTATTGTTAGTCCTCAGGAGTAGTCAAGCATCTGTGGCCAATCACAGGTAAGACACTGACCTTATCTTAATTACAGATGTCCATGGACGCCAGGCATCTTCATTATTATAATGGCTTTTTTACAGAATTTTGGGTGATGATAAAAATTATCTAACAACTGGGGATTTTGAGAACCTTTTTCTTAATACTACCCAACAAGTTATATTTAAAATAGCACAATTAAATATATTAAAAAAAATCAAGTAGTTTTACTTACATTGTTTGTGTTTAGGGCATTTCCTATGTCAAACTCATCACCAACCAATGTGATAGTATCTGGATTAGCGCCTGTCAATTTTTCTATTGTTTTCCTGGCATCCGCGTCACTCTCGATGTTACCCAAATTCCTGCTTAAGAACTCAATGTCAGATTCCAACAAACCATCAACCAAGTGACTCTGATCATCATTATTAACTTTGCATAAATCGAAAGCATTTTCACTTTCGGACTTTATATTCTCTTCTTTGATTGCTTCAACATTTATATCATCAATGTCTTCCACTTTTATCTCATGACAATCCAAATCCTCAACTTTAATACAATTGACTTTCATTTGATTTAGGTCCTCAACTTTTATATCAACTTTGATATCACGAATGTCTTCCACTTTTATGTCTGCTAAATCTGTTTGTTCTTTTGGCATTGAAATACCAGCGAAGTCTTTCGAACGATCAGCATTAGTGATATACTGACTTGCATTAAAAGTCCCAGTATCATAAGTATCTGCATTTATTTCCAATTTCACATCATCAATTTTATATTTATCTTCTGGAATGTTACTTGTTGATGGCTGTGGACTATTAGCATTACTGATATCTCCACTCATAGACCTTTTAAGCACATACGCTTTTATTTTCCTTAGCATGAATGGTGGTACTTTAAACCCTGTCAACTCACCCAGCATTGGTAGTGAATTATGTTTATAAGCATCACTAGCCGCAAGTTCTTCTATGTCTTCTAAAACCTGTAAAGGTAAATAATGTAACATATAACTGAATATAAGTAATTTACTTAATTACTATACTTTCAACCATGAAGTCCTTTATCTTTATCAACCAATGAATCGACCAGTAACCATTCCGTTTGCGTAAAAATTAAATACTCACCATTATATATGTTTTACCACCAACAGCATTTACCAAATTATGATTGGCTATCCACTCCTTGTCAACTGTGTCAGCAGGATACCTCAGCAAACCAGCATGCCTTGTGTACAATCGACCACGGGAGTTACCTAGTCCAAGCACCTGTAATAGAAAAAAACCCAAACATTTGTCTTGACATATCAAAAATGCTTCAATGAAATGCACTTTAGGAATTAACTACTACAATATCAATTTAATGTTAATTTTGTAAACTACTTTAGTTAGAGCTTCAGAGAAAGACTTACATGAGACATTATATCATATTATATTGATACATATACAAATGTAATGAGTACACATTTCTAGCGTAAATCAGTTCTTGTGTTTCTATGGAAGGATGTTGATACCGGCTTACTTAGTCCTAAGGTGCAGCACATTAGCTATGATTGACTTGAGGGATAGTTATTGTCCATATAGAGTTGGTTACAATGGTACATGGGAGGCAGTGACCACTGACCAGAATCATTATAAAAAAAGAACCAAACTGCTTAAAAAACGATCTAAAATGAAGAAACGAGACATGTGAGCATTAGAACTTCAATCTGTAAAAAAATCTTGTTTCTCTACTTACTTTATGAGCATGAGATCCCATAATGAACAAAGTATCTGGGGTTAACCGGGTAGGGTCCCACTTTTCTGGATCTCTCACAGCTGGTGAAGGCAGAGGTGAAGATGACAAACTATCTGCGCCATCTTCTTGCTTTATCTTTTTACACTTGGTGCCATCAATCTCAATTTCAGGATCTTTACGCTTATTTTGTGTTGAACTGGTTAACTAAAAATAACAACATAAATTAGACCCAACATCAATGACTTTAACTGAAAAGCAAGAAGTTATATGGAAATATTGAACTTATTACTTCTGATTATATACAAGGCATTAACATAATACAAATTTTATTTTGTATACCGATTTATTTCTAAGATATGCATATCTTAGAAATATATCTTAAATTACATTATAATTCATTAAACTGAAAAGAACACTATTAAAAGCTTAGACCTATAATGGAGAAATATTCAAGAAAACTAAGGGCCTATGTGACTTTATTGTTAATATTGTAAATATTTATATTAAGAATAAGAACAATTCTAACATGTGAAGCAGATTATAATTCTGTTAACAGGAAAATCCAAAATACAATGCTCCATTTTGTTATTGTTTTTTTTTTTTAATTTTATCCAATAATACATATACATATATCATACTGCTTGTAATATAAACTTTCTAACTAACAATAAAATTTGTAACAAGAATAGTAATTAATAAATGTATATTATTTACTATTCTTGTTACATATTTTATGAAAAAGGATATAAGTATATGCCTACCAAAACATAAAATATAAACATATAGACTAAAAATAATGTTAAAATTAATTACACTACTTATTTATATAATAGTGGATATATGGATAGTACATACTGTATTCACCGTAGTTTGCTTCACAGATCGCCCATCTAACGTACTGGTATCGGCATCACTTGTATCAAATGGCTGAGCTGGTTTAGATGGAGTTGTATAAAGTAAACGAGTAGCATCCAACATAGCCCTACATACAGCTCGTACCTTAAACCAAATTATTATCATCAATATTTTAATAGACTAAGACCA
>DWLI01004173.1:0-11089 GCA_018249915.1 Cecropterus dorantes dorantes
AGTTATCTTACAAAAAATTAAAAAAATAGGCAAACAAAAGAGAAAAATGATTGTAACGATTAACGACCAGTAATAATAAAAATGTCCTCATAATTTCCTTAATCATTAAGATACCTTTACGAGAGTTATTATAGAAAACATGGTATTGTACGTGCAGGTACGGCGGCGGCGGCGGCGGGCCGGGCGCGCGCGGCTGGGGCTGGTCGGGCTGGGCGCCGCCCGCGCCCTACGCGCCGCGCCACCCGCGCTTCTCCCGCCCCAGGTAACGATACACTCGCACACCCACACGTTGACGATCGCACGCGCGACACGCTACTAGGGTTGCCACCTATTTTGAGCAGTTAAAGTACATTGGCCAGAAAAGGTAGTAAAATAATTTAAAAATGTACAATTTAAGTTTTCCTTCTTTTTTTTTGGGCCGATGCAATTTTAAGGATAGATCGAGAGGAATTCAAGTCGGCAAAAAAATAAAAGAAATCTCGATAACCTTGCAATTTGACGACCTAAACAGTCGCCAATACTAAATATGAATATAGAAACCTTATAATAATAGAATATATGTTTCATCTAAAAATGCTTACAAACTTTTTTTAACCCATTAAAAAGCGACATAAAGTATTTTCGCGTACTTAATTTTTTACGTAAATATAAAATACAAATTACCCTAAGTGCAGTGCAATACTTTATTATAAAATGCGGGTGAAAACCCTACTCGCGACCGTCGACATTGAGAACGAGTGTTCCCTTTTTTTAAGTGAACCACGCTTAAAATTAATCAGATACAAAGGTATGAAAAGTGGATGGTGATGTTTCTCTAAATAGTCTTATTATTGGATATAAAATTTAATTTGGTATCTTGTGCCTGATAAAAAGAATCTATTGATTTTTTTTATTATAAATCATTGTAATCATTGCAATGTATGAATACAGTTAACAAAAAAGTGAACAAAACGATTTTAACGATTAAGAGAGTTTCCGTGTGATTATTCTCAAAATGTGACACGTTCTAATTTTCATTCTGTCACGTTCATTCAAATGGGAAGTCGCGACGTTGCGATCGTCACGTGGACCATGGCATTACATTAAATTTGTTTAAAAAATCTTATCTGTACATTTATGTTCACTACAATGTGCTTCTTTGAACATTATGGCTTACACTAACACTATTAAACTGCATGCTTTGTTCTTATGCCCGCATCTTATAACAAATTTGGGGTCTATGTGGTTGTTTTTTATTTGGTATATTGTTCACGTTGTTCAATAAGTAGAAATTACATTAGTTACATAATTTAAGCATTTAACGGCCTGTTTATGAGTTGAAAAATATGGAAAAAATCCGTTACATTCAAACGATATCATGCCAATTATAATATTAACAACGAGACATGCATTTTTTTGTATATGTAAGCATTTTTAGAACATAATAATTCATATACAATACATATTGTACAAACATGATTCAATATTAAATGCTGATTTGAGTCGCTTAGTCTTAGTAGAAATATAGCTAAAGCAAAACGAATATCTTGGGTAAAACCCTTAGTAGATCCATCGATTTATACGAATACAATGTATAATTAATTCTAACCTTGTCTCTTTATACATATGTATGAGATTACGAGCAGAAATTTATTATTAAATTTATATGCAACTCAAGATTTTTCAATTTACATTACGTTGACTCCGAGCTGCCTTTCTTATCAATAAAAGTAAAAAGCATGAACCTTTGAAGGTCACCTATCAAGTATGTTTTTGCTCCTTTTTATGTAGCTTAGGGTATGTACTTAGTATCCTTATATCTGGCTGCGTCTCGGGGTAATATGGCTACTAAAGTATAGCCAGTTACTTATGAATAATAAAGATTTTAATGATATTAAACAATACAATTATTAAAATTGGTTCCGTTGTTTTCAGAGTTTTAAAATACAAACAAACAAAAAATATAAATATATCCTCTTTAAATAAAATGGTATAGATGAGACCTAGTGAATAATTAAATCATGCAAAGTAATCGAATTAGCATAAACATAATTAATAATAGGAATTTTAGTTCGCGTGACCTGTGTCGATATTGTCGATAATACAATAGATTGTTTTTGCTTTTGTGCTGCACGATCTTAATTTATTTTTGTATAAGCTTAATACTATTTATAGTTAGAAAAAATCAGATCCTATCTATGTTATAAATTGCCTTTTCCTGCATTATATGTTTTCGTAGAGATTAGATGCAGATTTATGAGTGAAATTTCTTCATCATAACTTGCATTTATTCAATTAAAAATATATTTATTTGCAATGTGTTTATTTCAAATATTCATTGTTTATATTTTTAACAATTGCTACACTTTATTTTTATTAGATATTCTATTAGTTACTTTATCCGCGTTACTCGGCCGAGTACAAATATATGACAAGTACTGAAAAAAAAAAACGGATATTACGGATACTATTGTTAACAGACACGATTGTATAGCAAAGTCATCATCATCCATCAACATTTATTATTAGCGACTACACAAAAAATGTATTTTTAGACACTTATTCATTAAATGTATAAACTAAATATATACATACAGACACGAGGTATTAAAATTTAAATGAACACAATGGTCTATGACAATGCTTCGTAATGTTTTCTTATAACCTGACTAATAATATGTTCACCTTATGGCTAATATAAATGCATGTTTTATTGTGATTACGTTTTAATATTTATTGGTGTAAAATGCGTTTTACAATTTGTTTGCGTGAATATGTTTTGTTGTTGGCTTTATTTTGTGTTTGAATGATTGTTTTAAATTTCATAAAATCATTGACTTTACGACTAATGAATGTTGGATCTGTTTTTAACAAATGCCGAGCTAAAAGTAATAACGCCCCGAAAAAGGACTACACACTCGTACGAGTTATATAAGCAAACACATTAATAACATACATTTTTTGTGCATTTCATCATATTACAATACTGGTTGTTGAGAGTGTAATATTGTGATTGTTGTGATATTTCCAATTAAGACATGCATCGATAGATGTGTTCTTAAGCGATCATTTATCATATTACCTGTTTTGCCTTTGGCCATTTCTTCATGAAAATAGTATTCGCTCTGGCGTTCATTTGTTATCAAGTTAATGATAAATATATATATTTCCTAATCTGTCTTTTAAAATAGTTTAACTAGATATCGACAAAAATATTTAAATGCATATCTCTAAGTTAGAAGGAAATACTTTACAGGGAAAATGTGGATCGGTCCCGGCCTATTGTTGCATACAACGATCTTGACTTCCCGGACAATGGTGACATATTTTAGGCTGTAACAGCTGAAAATCATGACATAATAATATGTACGATTTGTACTTATATTCATAATATTATTATATTTACAGTATATTTTAACAATTGTAAAATAGCCTGCACTAAAATGATATAACTATGCTATTTAATTACCTCGATTAAACACACAAACATCAATGAGCTAACATTGTTATGCTGTCTTTGATACATTATGAAGCATTTATGTCATTATAGTTCACGCCATTTTTGATTTAGCATTCAACTGTAGTGCTGACAGTAACTGTAATAAATCATCTTTTTAATCTATTACGATTTTGACAATTGTTCAGTTAAGTAGGTTCGTCATTCTATTCATATTCCGTACTGTATCGTATTTTTTTCTAGGACATTATAATATACTTTAATAATCATTAAATTTATAGTAAAAAAACTTCCGAATATTTGTACATATTATAATATAAGAGATATTATAATATCGTTTTTATATTGTACTATTAAATTTCAAAATAATCTGTAACATGTAATAGTGGTATTAATTTTTCTACTAACCATTTGTTACATAGTAAAAAAATAGTTATAGTTTATACTTTCTCAGTTATTTTACGCAAAACCATAATAGGTATGTAATATTGTAAGGAATTTTAATAAACTGTCAGGAAATCAAACTAATCTTTTTTCTTTATCCTCTATTATTTAAGTCCTTAACATTCCCGGGAAGCTGAGATTTGATTTCGAAAAAGACCGTTTGATATTTTTAATAGCTTTTTAAGTAGTGCTTTCTATTGCACTTGTGGCGTTTGTATTCTGCTAAGTTTTCGTTTATAATAATGCCAATGGTAAAGCAGCGTGTGAAATTAAATATTGAATTAAGTATATAGTAGTGTGTGCAGATTAGAAGCTGAGATCAGTGAGTAATCGTAAAATGCAGCTTGAAGGACACGAATCCCTTCAACTCTTATTCCGATGTAGAAAAAATATTTTCTGTGAAAAAGAATTATGTCAATTATGTATTATATTTTTTTTCTTTCAGTATTCATGAATATAACATTTCACTTTGACCTTTTCATCATTTATTAACCTGTAAAAAATATAATGTACAAGCATTCATTTATTTATTGCAGTCTGAAGATAGTTTATGTACGACAAATTTATCGTTTTAATTGGAAAGAAAATTATTGACAATTGAAGGAATGGTATATAACACATATTACTTTCTTGTTTTAAGAAAACCACTTCTCCATAATTTGATTATAAAGCTCCCTACACACTCTGAGTTATATTTATCTCTGCGTTTTTATAAACGAGACCTTCGGGCCTTTTCATTGCCACGCGGTTTTGTGTGTGCGGATCTGTTAAGTATGCGTGCCACTTGGATCCTGTAGCTTTATAATCATTTTTCCTGTCATACACACCACGCGTGTCGCGATAACTGTAGTTAGTTGATACACGTGTGTAGACACGCGTGCGAGCGTTGACTTGCGTGGCATTCAAAAGGCCCTTACGCAGATGTTATTGTTAAAGGGGTGGCGGCGCCGAGTACCGCCCAGTCATACACTACCGCGACTTGGACGCGCCGCGCGAACCCGACGAGTTCGTGTGATGCAAGCACAAGCAGATGTGTACACGACGCACCTCTGACACTGAGGAAACTGCCGATATATCACAACTTAATGCCTCGATTTTTATACTAATGTACTACTGTTTGCGGACTGAAATATTTGTAAGAGTATTTTAGATGTTGATAAGTTTTTCTCACTTTGACATAGTGTGAAGTATTAACGTTTTAGTATCTTTGATTTTTATAAGATATCTTATAATAAGTTGAAGAATTGCGTCGTGTTAACGTATTTAACGTTGTGGTTTGTACCAAATGGTATGGTTTAATATTGTTATAGGTGATATGAGCTAAAATTAAAACAGAATTGGTGAATAGCTTGTATTTTTAGCTAAAGGTATATTTAAATTTAAACTGCTTTGGTTAATAGGACATAGTTATACAAGAGTATGATGAGTTTTCTATGTACAACATACGGAAGTAGAAATTAAACGTGGACTAATATGATATACATTTCTTTTATTTCTTTTTTACACAGTCTTATAAATTTAATTACACATTGCTAAGTCTCACTTTTGTGTAAAGAATGTAATGGTAACCTAAAAAAACCTAATATATTTAGACATAGTTATAGTACTTTCATTGCTTAAATGTCGTATATTTAAGAAATTAAAGAACTATGACTTATTTCGTATACTGAATTAATTGGCATGCTATTTTGGATGCTTAAAACCCACGGAGCTTACACGATAGCCACTGTTCTTCATGCCTTTCTGCTGCAGTGATCCCATCGTGGTGTAATCTACTGAAATTTCAACTCCGGTACGTCAGCAGCTAGATTTTTGATATTTGTGGTAGAACCAGTGTAGTTCGACCGGGGCAGTTTCACCGCGACACTTATTTCTAGCATAAAACAGTTTCTGCGTTTCGGTGGAAGGGTGTGGCTGTCAGCTCACCTGTACATGAGGCGACCATCTTAGTCCTCGAGAGTAAACTGTGATCGACTTTATATAGAATTCCTGTTATATATGAAGTTACGTACAGATGTCCATGGGTGGTAGTTACCACTTACCAGTACGTGGTACGTGCATGCTCGTTTGCTACTTCAGTCTGATAAAAAAAAAGTTATAGACTAGGAATAAGTCAAAAAAAAAGAGGAGACGTGACAAACGATTTTCACTAAAACACTACTTGCAACATTAAAACGTGGTTTAGGTACTAAATACTGTCATACTGTAGACTTTAAATACATTTTTTTACTTTTTTTCGTAAAGAGATCTTATAAGTTTTCTCACGATGCTTTCCTTCATCGTAAAATCAAGTGGATTAATATACACACAATTTTGAAAAATCGGTGGTGCGGAATTTGAACCTCGGCCCGTGGGATCCGAGGATTAAGCCTGATTATCAAAGCTATGCTTGTTTATATATTATAAGCTATTGCTTTCTGGGGTACCTTAGCCAAAAGGTTAAGCGGAATCTTTTTACTAAGCCTTCGCTGTCTGATCGTCTATCTCTTGAAACCTACTAGATAGATATTTTATTATCTATAGAGTGTGTATCACTACGGCCACTTTAAAACTAATATTAAGAAACAGTTGAAAATGTTAAAATAAAGCAAGTCCCTAAAAACCCTATATATTTGGAAACAAATTTCCACAATTCATGAATTATATTATAGAAATGGATCATGAATTATATTATTTAATATTATAGAAATGGAAATTGCATGGAATCCCCCGTATACCTATCTGCTACTCTATTCGCACTTAGTTAATTTTTGACATTGTAGAGATAAGAAACCGGCATTAAGGGTATTTTCCGAATCGGGCACCAATCGATTATGTGTAAATTTTTCTGCGGTTTGGATTATTTTCTATGAGGATAAAATCTAGACAAGCAGTAGAGACCGTGAGGATTTCACGAATTTTGTCCGTCCCATACCGCAGTATCAGAGTATGAAGGCATTAATCATTTATCTCTTTATAGATGATGATTAATCGGTCCCCGGATATTACTTTCATTCTGTCTTGTAAAAAAAAGTAAACATGCATACAAATGAGAAGTTAAATAAAAACTAGGTACCTATATCGGTCCTAATATGGTGGTAGAATTTTTCATGGTTCGATTCCGGAGACATCCCGGCACATATTTCAGCCTCATGACACGAGACATTCCTACTTAGTTGCAGGGGATACAACGTATCTGTGTTCTACTTCAAGTAGTAGGTGTATTAATTTTATTTTCGACTAGATAATTTTATTTTAGACTAGACTCAGAGACATGGCGTGCCGGTGCAGATGTGAAAACCTGTCCCGGGGGCGTCAAATTGAACTTTTTCGCTTATGTTATAGATATTTCTTAAAGGAGTATACAAGGGGGTGGTGAAATATAAACAGGAGAAGCTTTATTCCTTTGGTGACGAATTTGCAGAATCACAAGTGTATGAACGTTGCGTTTCGCTGGAAGGGTGTGGTTGCCGGCTCACTTATATATGAGTCGACTATCCTAGTTCTCAGGAATAGTAACGCATTTGTGATCGACTTCAGATAGAATCCCTGTTCTATATGAAGTTAATAGTAGTCACTTACTATCAGGTGGACTGCATGCTCGATTGCTATTTCAATCAGATAAAAAATGAAACTATTAACATTTGAAAACTTTTTTCACCGGCTTAAGTTCCTGTTAAGGAGCGGCGAATTCAACTTCTATCCTCAGCGGCATGATCACATGTTACGCCATTAGTAATTGTTCATTTCAGTGGCCCCTTATCATCGGGAGGATTGTTGCATGCTTGTTTGCTATTTCTACTGCTATATTATTTTTAAGAAAAACAACACTAACAAGGAAATAAACGTACATATTTCCTATATTCGATATAGGCACCGAAGATGTTCAAGTCATCAGTTAACACCAACTTAAATACCACACAATTTGTCTATATTTAACACACCTATTTTCGTTTCGTCGTTGATGTGGAATAATAATAAACTATCTAGGTTCTAGAGGAAGTGTAAGATAGAAATACCAATAAAAAATATCCTGTTGTATATCACATCAACCTCACAACAGTTTAACCTTTGGCGAGCTTATTTCTTTATGACTCACCTACAAAGTGAACGAGATTAATGTCACCATCTTGCCTACGTATCCGTGATCTTAAAACTGGAGTGTACTCTAGCAAGGATTTAAATTTGTAAAACCTTGTACATACGAATTAGTAATTGGGGCATTAGTCACGGGCTCTATTGACATTCCATAGCAGGAATGAGAGGGAATTGCATAAGTACGTACTTAATATAAAAAAACAAGGTGTTTATAGCAGTGTAAAATATGGTTTGAATGTAATGTCTCTCTAGCATAAATATAAGGAAGTTGTAGAGTTGATCTTAGTTAGGTATATATTTTAGAACACAGCCCAATATAGTAGATATCTATGTCAAAACCTAAATCGTTAGTTTGTGCGTATTCTTGTACTCTTCGTTTTGAGATAGTTTACTAAAAATATCAGTTGTACATAAATACACATTATCCAATATTGTGTCGAGTATTTTGTTGAAAACTTTAAGCTATTTATTTAATTAAATTGAGATTTATTTCTTGTGGTTTATTAAGGATAAACCAACAGTAAACCTAAGTAAAAAAAGGTTATCGTGCCTTATGTTCATTCTCTAATAGCACGCGCCTTTCTAATATCTGATAGAATCCTTGCCTGCCTATATTTTGTGTTCTCCGAAACTGATGTTCAAGGGAATTATACCGGAAAATACTAAGAATAGCCTGATGGTTGGAGATTCCTAAGAATTTTATTTATTAAATTAACATCATGATACCAATATCTTAGTGTCTATTCACACGTGCCGCCATCATATGACGTGAGAGTAGATTTTATACGCTCCAGGTCTTGCAAATTCATCGGGATAAATTAGAAATGAGTTTTTGCAATAGAATGCCACCCAGTCCTGCGTGGTCACCTACTCTGCGTGGTGTTACGATGTGGTCACTCGTCCTCACTACTGACTTGAACACCAAATGCTCTGCATGATTAAATCTATTCATTTTTTACAACCTTTCCACGTAGTTGTGGTAATGGTACGTGATAGCGTATGTAAAGTTAGTTGGTATCTGATAAATTTGTAAAATCATACACAGCTAAATTATCGCATACATAATGTCGCATCCTTTGTAAGACGCTGTAACCATTTACACAGCCTTGACCCCTTAATTGATCGTAAATTACGATCTGAGTATAGTTTTAAACGCCATTGTTATTGATGAATAAGCTTATATACAAAGAAGCTGTTTACCTGTTAGGGTTTCTCCTATCTAAACGGATCATAATATATGTAGCATTCTTTAGCTCTTACATCCTGTACATAATGTCAGGTGTCATGATGTATGTAACGTGTAGCTACATTGTAGATGTATGTGTATGCAAATACCGGTTGGAAGACAATATAAACGGAGTAACTCAAAGACACTCCTAATAATAAAGTAATATTTTTTGTATGTGACGTCGCGACAAACAATAGCAGAAAAAAATGTACGATTCGAATTAATACGATCACAAACTTTGCTTTAGTTTGCATATTATTAGCACCTTGGTGTCTTGCATTCGGAGTCTATTTGGTTACTTTATCTATAGTTACAAACAGTTCGTGGTAAGCATGTGGGTGCTTACCCGGATGTAGGCACATGTCATTGGATGCAGCGCTGCACGCTGCGGTCGCACGACACACGCCCTGCCCCGAGCATTGTCACGCTCAAATGTCGATTATGATGACTCGCCCGCGGCATCACCTTTTTCTGTTTATTTATTAGCAGCTGCTTAGATAATTAGTTATCACATCCTTAACTGTACATCTTTTGCGTGCAAAGTAATATGGAGCAGGAATTTACATTTAAATAAGTATAAGTATTCTTAATGGTTAGAAACTTATCTGAAATGCACAGTTTCATTTACAAGGTTTCCTAGTTACGCAGATTAAGCAATAGTAGCGTCATAGTTTAAGCATGAATAAATGTCCTATTCCTATAGGCTTCAAACTTAATTCTTGAAATTAAGGTATATTTTTACAAGATTCAAATTATAAACGAATATGTATGCAGTTCATCTGACAGTAAGTGGTAACGGCCTCCCATAACCAGCTTTACTGGGACTCTATGAAGTCACTTACAGATGTATTGCTGGTTCCGAGATCTGTAATGGTCGACTGTGAGGCGGCATCCACACACTGCCACCGAAACACTTCTCGCTAAAACTAGATGTGGCGGTATTACCTTCACTGTGGAACCATACTCTTTCTACCTGTCAACCGGTAACTTGCTTCTGAGACATTTATTTAGGATTATTTAGGTACCTATATCGATATCTGTGGAATGCAAGGATCACAGACCGTTTGCAATATGTATTAATAAAAAGAAGTTAATATTTTTTTGTAAAAGTCATCCAATCTTTTTATTACCTAATAGGTATAGGAAAAGTGTAAAAACAGTATATCAAGCATGTCTTCCCGCGGCTCCGTCCGCATCGGTCACGATTACCACGATAATGAGAATCCTACCAAGGCCATAAACTATCTGTCTGCCAAAATTTACCAAAATCCGACCAGTAGTTTGTGTGTGAAAGAGTAACACTCACATATGTACCTACTCGTACATCCTCACAAACCTTTGCCTGTATAATGTTAATTACAATATCCTTTAATTTACACAGTTTAAAGCCCCTAATAGGTAGCAGTAGATGACGATAAGAAGGAAATATATAAAATACACTTGACTATATAGATATAACATTTACAAGAACCAACAACGAGTACCTGTGGAACACATAAAAAAAAGCAAATCGTTTCATCAGCATTTGCTTCTCAGGTTCACAAAATTAATTATAGGTACTCTATATATAAATTTATTAGTACAATAAAATGCATGAAATCTATGTTGTCCTTTTTAAACATCCTAACAGGAACATTTTGGGACGAAACGTACACCTTACTATCATATGAATAAACATATTATCAGGGATGTTGTAGAGCTCCGTAACCTTAACCGAAAATATCGGATATCTGAAATTAAATAAAAATATTCCTAGCCGTAACCGTATCCGAAATGAAAGCTTCGGATATGTTTAAACATATTTTTATTTTTAGTAAATAAAATTTTAAATTAACATATAATAATTACTGATTGATTGTTACAGCGAAAGATAATATAGAAATAAAGCCATATTACCTATTTGT